>CAUYRH010107227.1:0-19995 GCA_963574655.1 Perodicticus potto | reverse complement strand
AAAAAATGGCCGGGTGTTGTGGCGGTTGCCTGTAGTCCCAACTACTTGGGAGGCGGAGGCAGGAGACTCGCTTGAGCCCAAGAATTGGAGGTTGCTGTGAGCTGTGATGCCATGGCACTCTATCCAGGGTGACAGCTTGAGCCTCTGTCTCAAAAAAAAAAAAAAAAAAAAAAAATTATTTCCATCTTTCAGCCTTTTGTGCCTTGCTCTTCTTCTTGGGGTAATGACAAACACTGAAGAGGCACATTGGGACAGAATTCAGGAGACTAGGCACAGGGATACAGCTGTGGCCAATATCTGCCCTCTTATTTGAACCTCCTGCCACAGTCCAGTGGCCTCCACCTTCCCACACAACAGGGTATCCAGGGAGCTATTATACTGTTGTTGGAAATCTTCTCTGGGAGTAAGCTGTACACACTCCAAGAGCTTTTCCAGAAAATTCGTATTCTCACATGCTCAGTTTTCAAGTGATTTTATACTTACAGTGAAGGCTCTTACATCCTGTCTATGTACCTATTACTTACAAATGTTACAAGTTATTATTTAGGGTTCACTGTGATTGAAAGATGTTCAGCCCTGCATAAGCTTACAGTACAAATGAATTATTTATATTGGTAAATAATAAATGTATATTCACATTAAATGAAAAAAGTAAGGTAGTGTTGTAATTTTAAAGGGTTTACAAAGACAAACTTTAAAACCAAAAAGAAAAGACAAGACAGAAAGAAAGAAAGAAAAAGAAAGAGAGAGGGAGGGAGGGAGGGAGGAAGGAAGGAAGGAAGGAAGGAAGGAAGGAAGGAAGGAAGGAAGGAAGGAAGAAAGAAAGAAAAGGAAGGGGAAGGAAGGAGCCAGCAGCTTTACGTCCTCATGAGACTCTCCAGGACCCTTGCAAGATGCACAACCATGAGGTAACGGATTGTCCTGCCTCTTTAATTATCCTAGCAAGGTGAGCCCTGATATGGGCTGAACTGTGTTATCCCTAAATAAATATGTTGAAGACTTCCCCTTAATGTGACTGTATTTGGAGATAGGGCTGATTCGATAGGATTAGTCTCCTAATAAGAAGCAATACCAAAGGAATCTCTCTCTCTCTCTCTTTCTCTCTCTCTTACAGAGGAAAAGCCATGTGAGAGCTCAGCAAGAAACTACCTGCAAGCTAAAGGACCCACCCTGCCAGACCTTGATCATGGACTTCCAGCTTCCAGAACGGTGAGAAAATAAATTTTGTTGTTTAAACAAAATGTCTACTCTATGAATTTATGGCATTTTGTCACGATAGCCCTAGTAAGACTTAACACAAGCCCCACAAGATACATCGAAATGTATCTAGTGTGTGGTTCAAACAGGCTAAGCAGATATGCATTTCTTCCCTTGGAGGAACAGAACCAAAAAATCACATTCTAATCTGTTTTCATGGACAGCAAAGAGTAAGTGTTGACCTAAGGGCTCAAGAGAGGTATCACAGGTGAGGTAGGGGGTAATGTAAAACATTTAATACAGCACCCTAATCAGAGGTGATATGGAAAAGCAGAGAAAGACAAATATTTTGGAATTGGAAAAAATGCAATTTATCAAACTCTATGAATTTTAATTTTGGAGCCAAATACAAGTCTTTTTTTTTTTTTTTTTTGTCTGAGAACTGTTTTTTGTTTATAAAATGAAGTCTTCCCTATCTTGCAGTTCATTTATAGCTATGGATTTGGGAACTGTAGAATATTTCCAAGACAGAATTTTTCTATTTTTCTTCCAAATCCTTCCTCCCTGGTATGCAAGAAGACAGAAGTCTTTAAGGCATTTGTCTGTGTAAGAGCAGAAAGTATCTCTTTTGTAAAGAATTGGGTTCTCTGTTTTGTATGTTTTCTGTCTCCTTCCCTGGCTCCTTTTCTGTCATGTCTGATATCTGGATTCTTTGGCCTCTGTCCTGTAGCCCCTTCTGTTTTGGCTGTAAGGATTCTCCTGGATGAAAAACCTTAAACTAATAATATCTTAGCCATGTAACTATCTTTCCTATGCACACAAATGACAAATCTGTATTTTCATCTCTATGTCTCTCTTAAGATCCATGAGAGAAGTAGAGATGAAAGATGAAAGATCCATACATCTAAGAGTCTTCTAGATATTTCTAATAGAATATCCACATCAGCCTTGTCACACATCCCGTGTTTGAAACGGAATTCATGTGTCCCCTGAATCAATCCACCTCATGTATTCTAAGACTGTTCAACACCTCATCTGTCCCTCATCTCCCAACATAAACAGACCCCTCAAAGACGTCTCAACCTCTTTCCTTGGTCCTTCTAACCCCATATTCTATAATCTGATCAGTCACCAAATCCTCCTTTGGTTGTACTTCAGTCATATATATTAAAACTCAACAATCCACACTTTTCAGCTGTCATTGCCACTGCCTTAACCCAGGTATTCTTAATTCACTGGCCAGACTCTCTGCAGCCTCCGGGTTCATCTCTCAGCCTCAGTGGAACGATGGCCAGTGCTTTCCTGCTGCTCCTGAGTTCCCATTGGCTTCCAGCTCAAGCCTTTTCCTGAAATTATTATTATCAAAGCTACCCAATAGTATGCAAATGCAAAATCTAGTTAATTCTCTTCAGTCCTCATCACCATGGCTTTCTTTAGCATGTAATGCTACTGACTGACTACTCTTTCTGTGAAAGTCTCTTCCTCCAAGTCTTGGGCCTATAGTCCCTGGTTATTTTTCTGCCTCATTATTCTTTCCCACTTGCCTTTCCTCTGCTCACCCTCTAAGCCCTGGAGCTGTAGAAGCTGTGTGGTCTTCTCCTTCCATTCACATGCTTTCCAGGGAGTCTCTGCTTTCATGGCTTTAGCTGCCCTTGGTATTTGTCTCGATTGGGGCTTTTCCCTAAGTTGCAATAAGTATTTTAACCTTTCAATTGAATTTGATGATGTCTCACAGACATTGCAAATCACAAAAGCTACAATCTAAATTCCTTATCTTTTCCCCTCAGTCTTCTTTCCCTTGACCATTTTTTAGCAAGTATTCCTGTTACTATCCAGTTATAAAAAGCAGGCCCTCACTTTTAAATAGATTACATTGCCATAAAAAGGAAAGTTCCTCATTCTTTAGTATGAGTGCATACAGCATCAGGTACGTTAGAAGTTCAGCATCCCACTCCCTCAGCCCAGTTCTGATTTGAGTTGCAGGTACAGGAGATGCTTCTGTGGGAGCCAAACTTACCTTGAATGGGCAGCACCCCTTTTCAAAATGTTGTGCTTCTCAGTCTTCTCTGAAGCTACAGGTTTGATCAGTGAATAAGCATCACCCCAAAGCAGCAGAGGTGGGGAGCTTGTATTCCCATGGAAACCTTCCATTAATGAGATGGAATCCAGTGGGTATGCCACCCATCATGGTGTTTCTTTATATATGAATGTAATAGAATTTGTCATGCCGCTTTACTGTGACATTTTTTTGTTATTGTGAACAATGCTACTGTATCTATTTTTTTCCCATGGCTCCTGATACATACCTGCAATAATTTATTGGGAGCAGAAATGGGATTACCTAGACTTTTAAAACAAACAGTTTCCCCAAACATTTGTCCCAATTTATATTTCTCCCAGTAGGGAAGTGAGAGTTCCCACAGTTTCCTTTCCTCACCAACACTTAGTACTACTGTACTTTTATTTATGTGCTAATCCAGTAAGTGTGAAATGTTAACCTAATGTTTTATTCAGTTTGCTTTTCCCTGATTAATTAAGAAAGTAACTACTCTTTATTTCTTGGACTTACTTTTCTATGTCAAAACCCTATTCACTGCTTTTGATATTTTTCTTTTCGTAATAGTTGTTCTGCTCCTCTTCCTCCCTTTTCCTTCCCTTGCACCTTTTCCCTTTCTCTTTTCCCTCCTTTTCCCCTTCCCCTCTTTTCCTGAAGAACCTCCTTCTGTATCCTAGATGATGATAATCCTTTGACACTACAGTAAATATCTTCTTCTAGTTTGTACTTACTTCTTATTCTTATTATAGTTTTTTCTTTTTCTTTTTTGATGAGTGTTTTTTTTCTTTTTCTTTTTACTTTTACCTTTTTTTTATAGTTTTTTCTTTTTCTTTTTTTATCATATGCCTTTTTGTCCTATTTGAAAAACTCTCCCAAGATCATAGCCACATCCCCTATATGTTTCCTCTACTGGTTTTAAATCTTATCTTTCACTTTTATGTCCTTAATAAAAGGCTTATTTCTTTATATTATGAGAATTGGGAATCCAGTTTTTTATATGCATGAGCAATTATTACTTTACCATTTATTAAGCATCCCTGGCATTCTTCATTCATCTTCAGTTTCGTACGGTCACGTACCAAGTTGCCCCCTCCAAGTGAGACTGTTTCTTGCCTCTTTTTTGTTTTACTTAATGTTTGACATTTGGTTAAGTTAAGTTCTCCCCTGTTCCTCCCTTGAAATTACTTTATTCAGTCATTCCTTGTTTGTTGTGGACCCATTGCTCTAGAATTATCTTGTCAAATTATACAAACACATACACACTACACATAATTATTAGAATTTCGATATAATTACATCAGATCTCTACATGAATTTGGGAAGAGTCAATATTTTATGATATTGACTATTCCTATCTATGAATGTGTTATTTGTCTACATTTAAGTTTCTTTATTATCTTTCAAAAAAATTAATAGTTTTTTTCATAATGATCTTACACATCTTTAAAAACTTATTCCTACATTGTGATTATATAGTTCTTTCTTTCTTTCTTTTTTTTTTTAAGAGATAGAGCCTCACTTGTTGCCCTCAGTAGAGTGCCCTGGCATCACAGCTCACAGCAACCTCCAGCACTTGGGCTTAGGCGAGTCTCTTGCCTCTGCCTCCCAAGTAGCTGGGACTACAGATGCCCACAACACCAGGCTATTTTTTTATTGCAGTTTGGCTGGGGCTGGGTTTGAACCCTCCACCCTCGGTATATGGGGCCAGCATCCTACTCACTGAGCCACAGGTACTACTCAATATGTAAGTTATTTCTTATGAAAGTGTATGACCAATATACAGAAATATAATTGAATTATATATTTTTGCTCAATAGTTGGCAACTTTGACATATTCAGCTATTAATTCTAACAGTTTTTTCTTCTGAGATGTCATATTAACAATGCTATCGCCTACAAATAATAATCGTTTTAGTTCTTTCTTTGCAATCTCTAGCATTTTATCAATGCTACATATATTTTTCTTGTCTTACTGTGCTTTGTTTTTAGGCTAGAATGATCTTCCCCTCTCGAAGATCAATAAATATTCACTTCATTTTTACAACCTTTATGATTTCACTTGCCATTCTTAAGTCATTCTCCTATTTGGAATTTCTTTCTTTCTTTCTTTCTTTTTTTTTGCAGTTGCAGTTTTTGCCGGGAGCCATGCTTGAACCCACCACTCCCAGTATATGGGGCCAGCGCCCTACTCCTTGAGCCACAGGCACTGCCCCCCAATTTGGAATTTCAATTGATAAATTCTGTGACTATAATTCAGTTATCAAATGAGATAATGAATCTTTTTTAAAAAAAATAAAACATTCTTTTCTCCTTGGTTTGCAGTGGGGTTTCTATTGTTTATTGAAGATGCAAATATTCTTTACCTGTTCCTAGACTTTTCAGGCTGTCTCAATGATGGTCTATCGGTTCTGTGATTAGTGTCACACCCAAGTGTTATTGCTTTATCAGATGCTTTATTATCTAACAATTGAAGCCCATGTTATTTTTTAATTCTGCAGCATTTACTGGATATTTTTTGCCCAGTTATTTACTTAGATGAGCTTTAAAGTAATTGCGTGAAATTCTGTTCTTAAAATATACTTTTGGGAATTGGATTGGGCTTATATCAATTCTATAAGTTAACTAAGATATTAAGTTTCTCAGATATGACAAAGATTTAATTCTTATTAATTGAAAAGCATAAATGGGACCTAGTTGATGCTGTATGTGGGGGGGACTGAGTACACAGCACAAATGTTTTTGTAAGAGACGCCGGAGTCCAGTAGTGCCTTCCTGGCTGTTTTTGTCCTGAACCTCAAGGCATGGGAAGGGAAAATTCTTTCAGCGACTTTGGTGCCTTTTTCCCTATGTAAAACATTTCACAGCTTGTCTCATTACAGCATTTGTAAAAACACAGTCTGAAAGCAGTGGTGCATAAATGAATTATTTAAGTTTTGCAGCAAATTGTCCTGATCTTGCTTGCTGCTCCTTAATGCACTTTAAGTGAGCCCTGGGAGGCAAATCAGAGTAGGCACGGGGTGGAATGTAAACCAAGTTTTATTAGCCACAAAAAGCCACACTATAACATTTATTAAGTATCAGAGGCAGTGTGTTTAAATAAGTTTGATTCCCTGAATAATCATCGACAGTGCAACCATCTTCCCCAGATAGGAACACTCCCTTGTCAAAAACATTTATTTTCTTGTCACTTGTGTTAATATAATGGGCTCTTGGGGTTTTGTGAGAGTTTAGAAGCAAATCGTGATTTTCAACAAATTACTATGTGTCTCCCACTGAATACCGCTTTAATAGCTGGGGGGAGGAGAGGAAAGCCACACACATCATTGTCTGACAGTATATCATCTTATTATCACTGCCGCATCCAGGGGCTTCAGCTGCCCCAGGAAAATGAGGAGCCACACACCCTCCCTGTCTTCCCAGGCCTTTCTCCAATGAGCAGTGTCAATAAACTTGATCTTCCCCCAGTCAGCCTGGCCTGAGGCTAATTCCTTTTCTCTTTGGGGGTGAATCAGCCCTTAAGACCAAATAATTTATATTGCAGGTGCCAATTCTTCCTCTCCTATCTTTTTCTTTTCCTTGGTGCCAAATAAAACAGACAGATGCTCACAATGTGTCTGAACCTAGCAACACCTTTCCCATCTTACCTCAATAGAGCGAGTTGAAGATAGGTGTTTCCAGGGGGCTGCACTGTACACATATGCATTATAAACCCTTTACATCCTTGGCTAAGCTTATCATTTTAACTCTGGACAGAAGAATAACACTTAAAAAATTAAGTATACCTAAGCACTCATTGGATAGTTACTGGCTGATAAATATTTAATGCAATGAAAAGCTCACCTTTGATATTTGTGAAACATTGCCTATTGGTGTGTTTGTCCTACTGCTCCGTGAACAGAGGACGTGAATGGTGATGCGCAAGTGTGTGCTTGTAAGTGTGTATGTGTGCATTTCAACCTTGATTCTACAAGGGAAGGAGGGAAGGAAAGGAGGGAGGGAGGGGAGGAGGGAGAGAGGGTATTCCCAGTCATCCTTTCTTGTCTTTGTGGCAAACAATCCTTCTGACAAGGAGACCCTTAGCGCCTTCTCAGCACTACACACATATCTGCAGCCCTGCGTTTCCAGAGATATTGGGAGAAGATTTCAGTATCAAGCTTGGGAGGTATTGGACTTGACTTCCCACATGCTCCTTTGGCAATGGTGAACAGATATTTTCCTCAGAAAGGTGTCTACTGAGACTGTGGCTGTCAAGGAAAAGTAGGTTGTTATTCCTCTGGGTTTCTAACTGCCTGAGGCATTCAGGTCCTTAACTGAGTTGAGGACTTGCCTTAGGATACTGATTTCAACTTGAAGGTAGGAGGCATTTAGTTTTATTCATTCACTCACCCCATATCCAACAAATACTTATTGAGTGGCTACTATGTGCTAGGCATCCAGTTGGGTCAGGGGCTGGCTATTCTATCTATTCAAATTGTTCATTATTTCCTGAGGAGTTCAGAGTAAGAAGGATGAAATGTGTAATACAAGTCATGTGACATGGGTGGTTACATAGGTGGTCACAGGCGTGTATAATTGGGACACTGACCTATTGACCCAGTCTTTGCAGTGATGTCGGGCTAGAGAGGGTTTGGCACATCCTTCTGGAAGGTGTAAAATCCAAGCTGAGGCCTGAATATTGAACAACAGTTAACCAGGAGCAACTACATATGCAAAGGGTCGGAGCTGGAGAGAATATTTGGAATATTTGGAGGAACTTAAAGGAGTTGAATGTAGTGTAGCGGCAATTCAAAGGAGTATAGGGTGAGGCTGGAGGTATGAATGGGGGGCTGTTCATGGATAGCCTTCAACCTGCTAGAATGTTGACTTAGCCGTAAAAGCCAATGTGTTGCATCCAAGATTTTAAGTGGAGGAATCACATGATCTGATTTTCAAAGTAGAAAAGTCATGGTTCTATTTTATTTTTTATGAACATGAATGCAGAGAGAGAGACAGAGATCACATTAGATGCAAGAACAATTAAGAAGGATAGGGCCAGAGCCCTAGAGAGAAACTGAATGGTTAATTAGGCTGAGAACCAATGATCTGCTCAAGAACATCTCGCTAGGAAGAGACATGGGGCTGTATGTGCGTGTTTTATAATTTTCCTAACAAGACTGATGATTTCCTGGATTTAGCAAGAAATAGAGGAAAGAGTTCAAAATGAGAATAGAGTTTCTGGCTTAAGAAACAAGATGGATGCTGGTTGTTGAGAAGGAAGTGACAGGAGATGAAGCTGCTTTCAGAGGAGGACCTGTGAGACAAGGTGGGAGCATCCTGTAGACAGTGGACAGCCTGGTCTAGAGTGCAGGAGAAAGACTCTAGTTCTCATTTCTGCTAACTTTACTCCATAGTGAAAGATGGTACATCAACTGCCTACCTTTAAGGGGCCACTTGGAGCATCTCCATTAAAAAGTGGGGTCTAAAACTCAAATAAAAGCATCATAAGACAAGTGTTTTTATGCTATTCTATATCATCTCAAATAGGGAGATATTAGAAAACACCTATGATTAGAGATACTTTCAGAAAGTTTTTTCTCCTGATTAGCATTAGAATAGCAGGTCTCCATGAAGATAAACATCGCATAATATTTCAAAGGATTTCCAATTTCTTGGGACACCTTAGCAGCACTGTAAGTCATTTACGTAGGTAAACGTTTGCTATCTTAGGACACTAAATAGCACTGTTCGGAAGGATGTTATCTTTACAGGGAATTTGAGGCCCCTGGTGTCAAAAGGGAGGATAAACACTTGACTCATTTGATATCAATTTAAAGGAGAAAGACAGACTGATTGGATAATTGTTTCAGGCAAACTGATTTCAGTTGACATGCTTTTCCTGGGAGTTTCTGTTAGAAGTGAGAGTGAGTTTAAGGATTTCTGCAAGAGTTAAAACAGAAGATAATACCCAAGAGTACCTTATTTTTAGTGACAAATATTTACAGTCTAGAGAGCCACAGTTGAGAGGAAGCCCTTCTCCACATGTCCTGTGTGTGAATACGTCACAATCTCCCTTCCTCTCCATATCCGTTTCTGCTCTCACTCTGTCTGTAACACAGTTCTCACTAATGCCTTTTTAGTTCACTCATGATGTTGCATAGTATGCGCTGGTGTCTGAAGACTTGACTTAATAAAGGTTTGGAGGCCTGTTCTCTACCTCTGAGGTGATGTGAGAGCAGGGACTGTGGGTCAAAGAATGCGGTGAGTCTCAGAACCAGTAAGAAAACACAAGGAGGAAGAGAAGGGGTTCATGGAGTGATTAAGTGGAGAAGGCTCTGCTTATGCAAAGAACTGGAAATCATAGTTCTTCCTCAAGGGTGTGGGAGACCCGAGTACGTAAAAGAATATAAGGATCTGTTTCTGCTTGGCCAAAAAGGCTTGCAAATGAGTCACGAGTCACCCATAGGAGTGCCTGCTTCGTTCTGTAGGCTTCCAAAGAGTGAACTGATCATTTAAAATTTTTTTTAATTAGCAGATAAAATTGCATACATTTCCTATGTCCTTTAATATGAAGTTTTTGAGAATATACATTGTGAAATGACTGAAGCTAGCTAATTGAGATATGCATGGTGCACCATTAAATAAATAGCAAACTTTAGAAGAAAAAATTACCTATAAAATTTGAACTAAACACTCACTTTCCCCACAATAGTAAATATTTTCCAAAGGATTATGTCCTAATTCTTCAGTAGCATGATTTAAATGCAGGCCCAAGACTTCTTCACAATCTTTAGCATCACTTTAAACTCCCAGTGTCTGTATGTGGCCTGGGCAACAGCCTGTTTCTCATCTCTCCTGGGAGTCTTGACCTGTTTAGCACTTTTGAAGCAGTGTGATTTCAAAGCATATTGAAAACTACTCTGGATTTATACTAAAAGTTAAATAAACAGCTTTTCTTAAAAATCAGGCACAAGCATTTGGCAGAGATTTGTTGAGCACTTAAGTGATTGTCCTTCATGAAATTTGTATCTGTGCTTGTGCACCTGTCTTCTTTAGAGAAGTTTCTCTTTAAGTCCTTTTCCCACCCTGAGATGGGATCACTTGCCCTTTTGTTGCCAGGAGTTCAGTCTTTGGGTAAAGTTCAAAACAGTCTGTTATCCCTTCTGTTCAGGACAAATGAACATTATTCACCACTAAATAGCCCCTAGGGGAAAAGGTTACTGTGGGGTAAAGCAGGGTCAAAGAGTTCTTAAGGACTCTTGCTAGTGCTGTTCCTGCAGAATCAGGTGAGCCTGCTCTTGAAAAGTGGTGGCAGGGATCAATTGCTTTTGGGTTCAACAGATCAGGTAACTTACAACGAGGATGCCTAAAATGAAAGACAGAACCATTAGAAAAATGGTCATATTAAAACAAAGAACCACAAGTGGAACTTGGAGGGCATGAGCCCCAAGGATCCCGCAGCAGCAGTGGTTGGTGAGAAGCGTTCCCTGAAGCTGGGCCGCTGCGTAATTCTGGCTGGCCGAGATGCCACAGCTGTGGTGAGGATGCTGCCCACTACCCCGGGCACCTGTCCTATCAGGGCATGTGCACCCAACATGTTTGTCCAGGAAAAAATGTGGCCCATACCTGGCCACCTGCGTCAATGAGCCCAGCAGAGTTTCGAACAAGCTCCTGGCCTCAGCCAGCAAATCATTGTCACAGCTGGGGAGAATGGGCCCCTAGCGTAGCGAGTCTGTGCCGACATGGGCAGTCAGGGGCTGGCACTCAATGAAGCCACGTCAGACAGGGGGAGGAAAATTGAAAGAAACAGCTTGGAGGGCAGCAGCCTAGTCATGAAGGAGACAGGAAGAATTCACACTAACAATTTAAATGAGGAGGGACAGAAGGGGACTATAGGGCCACTGTTACACTTCTGACTCAGGAAATCTGGTAGAAAGATCCTAGTTTACTGAGAAGGACTAGAGAGAAGGGGAAGCAGCTGGCAGACAAGGTTGCTAGGCACAGACACCAGTCACATGAAGGAAGCCCTAGAAGCCTTCTCCCTGGAGAAGGTCTGCCCACCACAGGGCACTGCCATCAGCACACAGGTGGGAGGCAGCTGAAGTCACTCTTGGGAGTAGAGGGGATCATTTGCAGAGAGTGTCTGGTGTTGAGAATGGGAGACTTGGAGAAGCCAAAACTGAAGGTGCTAACTCAGCAGGACAGAGAAGGGAACAGAGAAGACCTTCTCTGTTCTTCTCCTCCCCCCAGGGAGGGCCTGAAATAGGTGGGGCAGGTGCAGACAAACAAGAATAGGACTTAGGAGCCCCATGGCACTGCAGCGGGCTAATCTGTACTGAGCAACGACTCTATGGAAAGTACTTCACATGCCTCAGATCACTTAAGAAAATGCTCAGCCCTATTTTAGAAACAAGGAAGCTGGAATAGTGTCATTCTTACAAAGACCATGTACTAAACACATACAAAATCCCATAAGTCTGTCTGCCTGACATCAAGTGTCATGTGTTTAAATATTACCACACTTTGTCTTTTGTGGGAAATGAAAAATATAAGTGCTTCATGGTAAGTGGGCTTTGTAGAAGTTTGGCTGAGAGGGGCACGGTGATGCATACAGCTAGGTGTGCACACGGCCAGACACAGCTCCACCTGGGCATGCAGGAAGCTATGGCTGCTGACACAACTCATCCTCCCCCACTGTCAGAGCCTCCGGTTTATAAATTTTGCTTCTATCTTCCTCATGAATGGAGGTATCCACTTGGCACAGTTCTAGACAATGAAATGAAACACGTGTATCTAGATGGGTCTTCTAGAAAACCACTCTAAAAAAGGACAGACTCAGAAGCCATGTAACTTTGTCTTTTTTTCTTCCTAATTCTTCTTGCATGCCCAGGTGCAATGCCCAGAGCCAGAGCTAACACCTTGTCAGCATTAAGAGGCCAAGAATTTACAGAAGATTCACCCTGACTCCTTTAAGTAAATTGACGCCAGGAACCACTTACTTCTGTAATCTTTCATATATGATGCAACATTAACTCTTACTTTTGAATCCTGCGTAGTTATGTTGTCTAAAATTTGTCACCACCAAAATTCCTTAGTGGATAAGGCAAGTTAGGTGGGCTGATTTTAAGAGAGATCCTAGTTATTATAATTGGCCCACATTGTGTGGCCTGGAGGAATAAATTGCCCATATGCTGAGAACTTAGACATAAAAGTTCTGAGGCAGTTATGTGGGAGACAGTTTAGGAGACAGAAGTATGAAAGAGAAGAATGAAAACCGCAGTGAATGTGTAAAGACACGGCAGCGGGCTCACATGTCAGGCAACGAGCTCCAGGGCCTGGGCTGCTCAGGGTCCTGGGCAGATGGCAGGGTGGGAAAGTTTGTCTTCCACCCAGCAGATATAGGCAAAACACTGTCCGCCTTCCCACAATCTTGGCAGGGGTCTTATTTTTTTCCCTCCAGATGCCTTAGGATGAATTGCTGTTGTTGTTGTTAGCATTATGGAGCTTATACGCTTTAAGAAAGACTGTTTTTCAGAGCAAATGATTTGTCGATATCCTTAAAAGTCTTGCTGAGTGCATCAGTCCTTGGGCTAGTGGTATAAAACACTGTGAATTGCGTTTGGTAGATCTGTGACAATCTCAGCCAAAGGTGGACAGCTAACAGGCCAGTGCTGTGCTCATCCATGCCTGTGGGTAAACACAGACAGGTGGGCTGTGGGTCATTTCCTGGACTCAGTTCTGTGGGGCAGTGCTGTTGGTCATCAGATGATGACATGCATGTTCCAAAGGAAAAGATACGGAGTTAGACAAGAGGACCTGAATCTCAGCATTTTGGAATAAACTCGTATGATCAACGTGATTTTTTTAAATGCAAAGGCATGAAGATTATATAAACATCAATAGAAACAGGCAATTAACAACAACAAAAAAAGGATAAAGAACACTATCCCTAGTCCTGAAACACCTACTATTTTTATACTTGTTTTATTTTTGACTTGATTTTAATAAGCATGATTTTAATCAAAGGTATTTTTAACCTGAGAGCAAAATACGAAAAGTCTTGAATTTATGATTAAAAGCCAAACCCATAAGTCCAAGATAGGGGAGAGCAGTGTATATAATTACTTTGAAAATTACTTTACAGTAAGTCCAATACGAATCATGAGTCATAACAGTAATTCGTCACATACGGGTTAGGATGGCCTGGGCAGGCACCAGACCTCTTCTTCATCCCTTAGATTTCATTACAAAGTATACTATATTTATTCAATGTTACTCAGCTGAAAATAAGCAAATTAACACTGAGAATTAAAAAAATCTCAATACTTAATTCCTTCAAAGTCCACACATGTTCCTGTGCAGAATCTGACAAATTTAAGTTGTTAACAATGATACTGACATAAGGACATTGTGTACCAAATTCCATTCAAATTCACAAGAATATCATGTGAATGAGAATATTCAGCGTACTACTTATGTGAGGGAAATATGTGCAAAGTTTAAAATTAAGGTTTTGCTACATAAATGTTGTAGAACACACAATGGTTCTTATTTTCTTTTTAATTTTATTTATTTATTTATTTATTTATTTATTTTGATACACAGTCTCACTCTGTCCCCCTGGATAGAGTGCTGTGGTGTCATAGGTCACAACAACCTCAGCCTCCTGAGTAGCTGGGACTACCGACACCAACCTCAATGCCTGGCTATTTTTTTGTTTGTCTCTTTAGTAGAGACAGGGTCTCACTCTTGCTCAGGCTGGTCTTGAACTCTTGAGCTTAAGCAATCCACCTGCCTCGGCCTCCCAGAATGCTAGGATCATGAACATGAGCCACTGTGCCCAGCCAAAAATAAAATATTTCACTTCAAGTGCTAGTTATTCTAGATGACCCAGACAATTTTCCCAGCAATGTACACCAAGGTATTATAAAATGGGCACTGAATTGAGATTCAGAAGACTCTGCCATAAGCCCTGGTGCTCCTCCATGCCATTAGGGGAATCACATCACTTCCAGCAAACACACTCTTACGGATGTCCTTTTCTTCTCGTAGTGCTGGTTTTCTTACTTTTCTCTACTTCCAGAAGAGACCTGTCAAACTTGTCTTTGGAAAAACCAGTAGACTGAAACTGGTTTATTCTGGTGAAATTATTAACCCAGCTTAGATGCACAAAAGGCATGGAAATTTGAAAAAGGAGTATGGGCTCATAATAATTCAACAAAGCTTGGAGTATTCGCTGGGTGATTTCTGCAGTAATAGACATTCGATGTCTGCTCCTCACAGAGTTATAAACATTTGGAGAGACACAGACACAGCTGCCAATGTTCTTCTTAGGGCTTGATGTCGAGGATCTTCCTCACCTGCTGGGCTGCTCATAGCTTTGGTTTTCTTTGCAGGGGTCTTGGCGAGAGGCTCCAAGATTTGGGTGGATGGTTGAAGTGGAAACACTCAGTCCTTACGAAATACCAGATTCTGTCTCTTTGCTTCTGTGAGACACAAATTTCCAAAGATGAAAACCTGAATTTCTGGGCTTCTCTCCTTCCATCTTCTAAGCACCCTCCCACTGTGGCCTGGGCTACAGGAAGATCACACATTAACCGGCCGCAGGGACTCACGGCTTTCCTGCTTTCATCAACCATCACTTCTCACTACAGTTCTTTGGACATAGAGAAAGCAGAGCAGCTCTACTTTTATGATGCGAACATTTCCCCCTCTTTGCACATGAACAATTCTGCACACTTAATCAAGTACTGTAGGGCGTTAGAATTTTGTTTCAAATTTTGGCAAAATACAAGACTATTTCCCAACTAAACGAGGGGAAAGCATTTGGCTAATGCGACCTGTTTCTGATTTTCATTTAAAACTTACTTTTCTATTGTTCTTGGCTCTGCTATAACATACTAAAGCCAAAAGCAATTAGAACACAAAGAAGGGTTTCAAAATATTTGCCCTTAATTCACAAAGGTAAAGGTAAGAGCACGAGAGAGTCAGAAGCCAAGCTGCGAGTAAAAAGTAAAATATAGGCCATAAAATGAGTCCCTGGACATTTCCTACTGTAACAGCCACCATAAAAATTCCAGATACCATAAAACCGAATGCAATACTCAGTACCTGAGTAAAAGGTATGACATTAAACACACCGTGAGTTTAATTTGTGTAATGTTGAATGAAGTAGGGAATGTCATCACTGGACGATTACAACATTCCAAAATTAGTTTACGTTGGTAATACTTAAATGGATGTTTCTCCGATCAATAATTGTTTTGTGTTTTTCCTTTAGGCACCGATTGAAGATCTTCACCTAAAACGGGCACAGGACTGCACAGAGCCTGCGGGGTCCTGCTCAGGGCAGTTGGGTGAGAACCGTAGGGATGTAATCTACGTAAATGGGCAGTAATATTGCTGCCCCTTCTCTTCTCTTGTTTCCTTCCTCCCTCACTTCCTCCCCTCCCTTCCTTCCTCCCTTCCAACACAGAGTCTCACTCTGTCACCCTGGGTAGAGTGCCGTGATTTCACAGTTCACAGCAACCTCAAGTTCTTGGGCTCAGGTGATCTCTTGCATCAGCCTCTCGAGTAGCTGGGACTACAGGTGCCCACCACACACCTCACTAGTTTTTCTACTTTCAGTAGAGATTGTGTCTCACTCTTGCTCAGGCTGGTCTCGACCTCCTGTGCTCAAGTGATCTACCACCTCGGCCTCCCAAAGTGCTAGGATTACAGGCGTGAGCCACGGCACCAGGCTAACGTTGCTGCCTTTAAAAACGCTTTGTCTAGGCTCGGCGCCTGTGGCTCAACAGGCTAAGGGGCCAGCTACATACACCTGAGCTGGCGGGTTAGAATCCAGCCCGGGCCTGCCAAACAACAATGATGGCTGCAACCAAAAAATGGCCGGGCATTGTGGCGGGCACCTGTAGTCCCAGCTCTTGGGAGGCGGAGGCAAGAGACTCGCTTGAGCCCAGAAATTGGAGGTTACTGTGAGCTGTGATGCCACTGCACTCTATCCAGGGTGACAGCTTAAGGCTCTGTCTCAAAAATAAATAAATAAATAAAAATAAAAAAAATAAAAACGCTTTGTCTATCATACCCTGCAGGATGCCATGACAATGCAAAACTTGAAACCATTCCCAAGGTGTGTCTCTAGGTAGAGAGGAAGCTGGGTTTTCAGCAAACACACTGAATCTCACACATCCACCCGTCACCTTTACCTCTTCGCTTATTTAATGAGCTGCCCTTCCTTTTATCATTTTGGGGCTCTCTCCTCTTATGCCTGAAGGTCATTGTTGAAAATATGATGAGTGGTGCCCCATTACTCTCTTCTGGTGGCTTTAACTTCAGATGCAGCCAAGCACCATTCTGGGCGAAGAACGTTGGTAGATATGGTGAACTAACCAGTTATTTCAATTTCAGCATAAAAAAAAAAATCACAAAAAGTTTCCTTGAAATAACATTTGAGGGCAGTCATAAGAGAGTGTCCTAAAACGCGAGTTGAATAAGTTCACAAACTCACCTGGCTTCCCTGAAGGGCCTGTGCCGGGCAGCAGCAGGGTCTCCCAACCTCCCGTCTGAGAAATGACACTGCTGAGTGAGAAATTTTTACAAATCCCTAAAACTTTGCTCTGAAAACCTAATTTTCTAATATGTAACCACCAATCAGTGCCTATGTTAGGACACCTTTGTTGCTGGATTTGGAGGGTACGGGGAGGCCTGAAAGCTTGAAAAGCCACAGAAATGTAGACAAGAATGTCTAATCTTCAAGGATAAAGATCAATTCAAATTTGTTAATTTAGCAAACTATGGATTCAAGGAATTTCGATCGTCTTTCTAAAGTTATAACTCACTTCAAGTGTTGAATTATCTTAGTTCTCCCTAGAATTTCCCAGCAGCTCTCCCCTTATTTTATCCATATTTCACCAGCTCTGGATTCCCAACTTCTCTCTTACCAAAGTGCAGCCCCTGAAGAATGGATCCAGAGCTTCTCCTGGGCTGGTGAGTAGAGGGCTGGGTCAGTTCCTTTCAAATGCTAAACACCTCATTAGTCCTATCCAGTGTCTGGCTTGGGGAGCCCAAAGACCACAAGCCTGGCCTTTTATGTGGGTCTCCCACTTGGCAGCTCTGGCCTGTTAACACTTCATTCCAGCAGTTACCCTGGGCAGGCACCTCTGGGGCCTCTGACTAGGAGTGAAAGTTGTTAGGGTAAGACATAAAAAGGCTCATTTTATGCCTTTTCCAGTTACAATCTTCAACAAGTGGGTGGATTAACCCTCACAGTCCTGATGCTTTAAGGAAGATTTACTAAATGCCCCTTTAGGGAAGTCTGCGGTGAGCCTGAAAAATTCTACCCCGGAGCTATTTAAGCTACACACGGAAACTCCCCGGAGGAGCCCTGTTTAGAGGAACTTGCTGGCCTTGCCGGACTGCCCACAGACTTGGTTTTTTTTGCAGGGGTTGAGTATCTATGACTTGGTTGGATGTTGAAAGTGGAAACACCAAGTCCTTACCAAATATGACATTCAGTAATCTTTGCTTCTATGAAACCCACATTTCCAAGGGTGAAAACCTGAGTTTGAGGACTGTTCCCCTTCATCTTCTTACCACCCTCCCTCCCAGTTTAGTCTGTGCACAGGGAACATTATGAATTAAAGGGCCACAGATTTTCCAGAACCTAACCCAATTCCTGCCTCACCGCTGTGCAGAGAATTTTAATTAAGGAATGAAAGAATGAATAGACAGGTGAGTGGATAGATGACTCAATCAGGCAGTGAATGAACACTCCACTCTCTGCGGCTGTCTGTGGCTTGGTCCCCGGCCAGGAAACTAATTTTTTTAAAATGACATTGACCTCATTTATTTTAGGACTTGATATAAAAAGAAATGGATTCTGCATTTTATTTTCAAGTTACTTTTTTTAGAGTCATTTCGTTTTTTAAAAATATATATATTTTTACCAAAAAAAAAAAAAAATGCTTAGCTTGAATTTAAGTAGATCAGTGACGTCATTAAAAATTAATTATCTCCCAGGGCAATGAACAATTCTATCCTCTATCACAAATATATTAAAAAGCTTACATGCACAAAAATAGTTTTCTAAAGTAGATATTCTCACAGATGCCCTTGTCAGGAATGGACTTATTCTAGAATCCAGCCAATGATCTGCGGGATACCAAAAAATGTCTGTCAGTGCTATCTTCGCTCCTTCAGTCAGACTTCTAATTTTGTGATCATGACATTCCGAATAAAGATAGACTTATCTTTAATTTTTTCTAACACTTGTGTAAGAAATGGGTCGAGGTGGGGCAGCACGGCTGCACCCCTGTGAGTCAAAGACCTGAGCTCCAGACTCTCTGTCCAAGGCCAGAGATGGATGTACTAGCTCACAAAGAGGCTGAATTTTCCTCTATGCCTTTCTTCTACTAAAGACATCAAGGGATTGGATGATGAATGATGAACTTTACTCAGTCTCCTGATTCATTTTCGAATCTCTTATAGAAAAACCCTCATAGACACAGCCACAAATGTTTTACCTGCTATCGAGACATCCTTTACCCCAGTCAACTTGACACATAAATCACCATCACACGTCCCTTCCCGTAAACCTCACCTCCAACTGATGGACCACACCGATTCCATTAACTTGTCTTAGCAAATGCTTCATCCCCCCTTAGTTGCAATCCTATGGTTATTATGTTCCCTATGGTTCTCCAAATCTGCTTCCTGATAAAGCCCCAGATATTACCAAAAATACAAAACAGGGGTTCCCAAGAAAATCGCAATATCATCTGACGTATTTCACATACCAGGACAGAAAATGGTTAATCTGCAAGCTTTAGATAAACTACAATGACACTAGACTTTACTAAAAATAACTTCTCCTCAGCCATGTGATTTTGTTAAGTAAATACTTTAGTTATAAATAAGAAAGCATAATTTATAGAAGCAATATATACCATCCATTTCCCTGCGATCTCTTTATGGAAACTTTTTGAATTAAGGCTTTGTTCTGCTCAATTAAATTTAAAACTCTGTACATTTATAAAAAGAAAATGATACACAATATCCATTCCGATCCTTTCCTCTAGATTATTTTCCCCCAAATAAGTAATGTGTGTACCAAAGAAATTAGGAGAATATTGTGGTCGCAATCTGGTTAAAAACAGAATTGGGATTTAAATCTGTTTTGAAACCTACTTTAAAAGCTCTGTCCCCTTGTCTATGTTATAAAAAAGCTATTACTATAAAGTAATATTAAAACAACAACAATAGACTATTCCTTGCTTTTAAGCACAAATATATATTATGTAAAAAGTAGTTGTTAAGTGTGATCCACATGTTAGGCAACGGGGGAAAGTTTCTTGCAGTTGGTGTAGCAGAACCCTTTTATTACTTGATTTAACTTGTTTACACCCTATTTTATCCATGATTAAAATTATAACTGTAATGTATTGTGGGTGTCTGAAAGAATCCATTGGGATGCTACAGCATATTTTATAAAATGTAAAGCATGGTATAAAAATGCAAAAAATTGTTCACATAAAGCTAATTTAAAGGTTCCATATTAAGACTATAACCCAACTGTAGCACAAGATTATGGGAAGAGAGGGAAGGGGGAAGGTTCTGATTGAGGGAGGTAATTGGTGGGGCCACATCTACAGTGCATCTTGGAAGGGCGCAGGCGGAACTTAATGAATGCAGTGTACAAATGCCTTCATACAGTAACTAAGAAAATGCCATGAAGGCTGTGTTAAACAGTTTGATGAAAAGATCTCAGA
>CAUYRH010107225.1:0-12781 GCA_963574655.1 Perodicticus potto | reverse complement strand
TTCCAAAAGGAACGTATTAGTTTGCATTCCCACCAGCAGTATAGAAGTGTTCCCTTTTCTCCACATCCACGCCAGCATCTCAGGTTTTGGGATTTTGTGATGTGGGCTAATCTTACTGAAGTTAGATGATATCTCAAAGTACTTTTGATTTGCATTTCTCTGATGATTATGGATGGTGAGCATTTTTTCATGTGTTTGTAGGCCATGCGCCTGTCTCCTTTAGAGAAGTTTCTCTTCAATTCCTTTGCCCACCCTGAGATGGGGTCACTTGTTCTCTTCTTACTAATACGTTTGAGTTCTCTGTGGATTCTGGTTATTAACATATGGTCTTTTTTTATTGAGATAGGCAGAAATGCCACAACAGATCTTGATAAAACTGAGCTGGAGACCAGAACCAAAATACAATCAGAAACACTCCTTTACCCCTATCCTCATCCTGAAATTGTGATAGTGCTGGGAAGGTACTAGACAGAGAGTCTCTTCCAATCCCCTAACCATAAAACAGTGATCCTCCAGAAATAACTGTATTTTCACAGGAATACCCATTTTCTTGATTATAGCAAGAGCAATGCTGCAGGCCTGTTCTCATAGACTTCCCAGTAAAAAGCAATGGAGATTGAGTAAGGGTGACCGTAGCCTTCCTTAAATTCTCTTTCTGTCCATGAATTAAATCCTCTTAGAGGTGAAACTCTTATCACCACACAGCCCCAGGAAAGGACATGACTGATTGAGTTCATATTATAATACCTGATACTTCTCTTGCCTCTGGGAAGGAAACATAAAATAAAGATGCCTGTACCATGAAATACTCAAATATGTTCTTCAGAATTCAAGGACTTAAATTATTCATTGACTAGGGCATTTCTTTTTTTGAAGGAGAATAAAAGGGGAAAAAATACCCTAATATTTCTGTCACAAAATAAAATATCAGCCCTCTTGTTCAAATTCATCCTCAGAATACAGTGTAATCCCTTATTATAACCAATTTTGTGAAAATTGAAAGTATATGCAAAATAAGATAAACAAAAGGGAAAGAAAGCAACTGAGTGTTGAAAATAGCTCATAGCAAATGATATTTGAAATGAAAGATAGAAAACCCACACTATTTTGTCCTTTACTTAAATAGACTGAGATCAAAAATTCACTGGAGACATTTGATAATCAATATAACATTACCCCAAGGGTGCCATATACGACAATAATCTTAAAAACAAAACTCAGGGAAATGGAACATTTAAATTAGAAGGAGTTTTAACAACAAAACAGCAAAAGAAAGCTTTAATGTTCTCTTGTATCAGGGAATTTTTAACTTAAGGTTATTTTTCACAGCCAGTTTTTCCCAAGCAATGTGAAGAGAGAGAAAAAAAAAATCTTAGATCTTTCCTTTCACTGTAACCTTCATAATCACTACAATTCAACATGACACTGTAACTTGTAAGAAATTCTTCCTGGCATCCATTTAAGTGAACACTAATTGGAAAGTTCAGTGAACAGAAAAAGGCTGTGAACAATATATATTTCAACATGCTATGCCCAGTCCTGACCTTAAATGACAAGGAGGAAGAAAACAGTTCAACACAACCTCTGTGTTCAGTCCTGTATTGTGAAATCATGATGTGAATTAGTGCCAGGAAAAACACCACACTTGTGGTGAGACCTCAGTAAAACCTGGAGACTCCATGTGAATCAATCTGCTCCACACATGTGGTTGTACAAAGGTACATCTGGGTCCCCTGCACTGACTGAGGTTGGGAACTCCACAGACAAGGAAGCAGGGGTAAGCCATCGATGAAAACATGAGGTCTGAAGTCGGACAAACAAGGATTTCAACCTTGGCTCTACTGCAACCTTAGGTAAAGAGCTTCACCTCTTAATTTATTATCTGTGTGTTGCTGCCAGTCAGCCCCCCTGATCGATGGTAGCACCACGGTAGCACAGAGGTAGCACCGCAGATGGAATGATTGATTTGATTGATTTGAAAGGGAATGGCTGAAGCTTCCTCAGGCATTCAGCAACTACCTATCTTTACCAAGATTCTTATATACCCCAAATAATCAGATAACACTGTCCAAGGATAAAGGACACAAAAGGTAACAAAATCTGACATAAACATACCTCGTTTGCATTAATACAGCAAAGCATATATACACCCTTTTAAACCAAGAATATCCTGTTTGGATATAAACAACAATGGAGATAAACCACAAAGGTGCTGGGTTGTCTGTTCTGTTTGCCTAGTTCCCTATATGATTAACTGAAAGTTATTGTGTAAATTGAAGTAGGGAATAAATTGCAATGGCCCACTGCCTCAGGAAGGCGATTAATCCCCATCTTTGACTTGGCAGGGCCCTCTGGCACATTCTTTCCTTCAGGGTGTAACTGCCTACATTTTTCAGCAAAGCCACTTCTGTGAGCTGGGGGAGAATATCCTCCAAAACTCACATGTAGCCCAAGTACTAGAAATGTACCTTCTCAGGGCCTCATACCTCAAGGAGTACAAATGTGACTGATTCAGCTTATGAGGGTGGAGAGGACTGTGTCCCTTCATCTGTAAAGTGAGGATAAGGATAACTTATAATGCATTGTGAGGAATAACTTAGATGATTAAATATAGCACAGCTCCTGCTATATCATAAGTGCTTTCCTGATAACAATTATCCCATACTGAGAGATTACCACACACCACTGAAAACCTTTTTGTCTCTCATGTAAACCCTATAAACTAAATATTATGATCATACCATTTTATAGAGGAAATGACTGAGGCACAGAAAAAATTAAAGAACTTGCGTACAAGCTATCACACAGCTATTAAGCTATAAAACTGGCACTAAAAACAAACAGTGTGACTGCAGTTTGCACATATTCTTTCTCATACTGTCTTGCTGAATAAATGAAAGAATTAATGAATGAATTATAGTTATTTTTTTATTCTTGAAAATGTGTTAATCTAATTGAGAAATGATAAGCAGAAACACTGTAATTAATAAAATAAGATTGTATGAAATTGATACCTACCTTCAAACCTCTGGAACACCAAGTCCTATAAACAAGTGGAGACAGAAAGGATTGCAGAAAGCATTATGAGAGTCTCCTTGGTCACAGGGCAGGAAATTCCTGACTTCTTAAAGCAGCTCTCTCCATCATGAATTTTAAGCACTCTCAATGCCCTACAAACACTTCTTTTTCCTGGCTAGAGTGGGAGAACTCACCTTTGTTTG
This sequence comes from Perodicticus potto, assembly GCA_963574655.1. Taxonomy (NCBI): domain Eukaryota; kingdom Metazoa; phylum Chordata; class Mammalia; order Primates; family Lorisidae; genus Perodicticus; species Perodicticus potto. Next base: position 9,560 of record CAUYRH010107225.1, on the reverse strand, counting down.
ACATTCCAGAGCCCAAGGGTCCCAACTAGACAATCCAAAGGACAATCCTGTTGTTTATTTGTTTAAGTTTATACCTTTACCGTTTTCCTCCTCCTAAATCAAACAAGAGACACACAAAATCTCAATTGAATTATTTTGATTAGAGAATATAACTGACACAAAATGAAATGAAATCTTGGAAATTAAATCTTTGAGGATATTTCTTCACTCTTCCTTCTTTTCTAGCAAAGAAACCCACAACTCGTCCCTCACTGTCATTTACTGCCCAGTATGTGCAATCTATCCTATGTGTTTTCTCTCCGGAAAACTCTGTCACAGCAGGGTGAAGATGCCTTTTGTTACGCAGTTTTTGCAATTCCTAACTCTGTAACTTGGTACATGGTACATTCTCAAGAAGGATTGGGTTGACTTGCATGGTCTTAAGGATATAGGCTACCCCAGTACATTGAATTATCATTTCAACACTTTGCACAAACATCAAAAGTACTCCCCATTTGTTTCTGGTTCTATGAGTAGATGCCTATTAGTGCAGACCCCTTGCTTATTCAATAGACATCTGCCTGAGGCCTCTCTGTTGCCAATCTAGGGGTCAGCATTGTCTCTGTGTCCAGAGAGTGGCTCAGTCAGCACAGAGTGCCAGTGAGCTTTCTGGCACCTAATCACATTTCTAGCTGGGACCGCCTCTCTGTACAAGGTTTTGGGAGTCTTTGACTTGGGCTCTGCCTAATCTCTCATTCATCCAAGCACTTTCTCTTGCACCATGTTTTACAGAGTGTTCCTATGTGCAGGGCTCTCCTAGGTGCTGGGGAAGAGAACAGTGAAGGAAACACATCAGATTTCTGCTCTTACAGAGTTGACATTGTAGATCAGGGAGTGGCAGAGACAAATGATGACAAAACAAATAAATCAACAAGAATTCAGGTTCACATGTTTCATGAAAATTTTAGGTAGGGAGGATCTTAGGAGTCTTTTGTAGCAGACTAGCTTAAGCAAGAAAAGAAATACATTGGCTCACTTGGGTAGGACACAACTGGGTGGGCTCACAGGGTTGAAAGAAGAGCTGCAGCCACGTAGACCAGAAGTGCTGGAACCCTGCTAGAAATCTCACTCTCACTCCCTCATTTTCATTTATTTTGTCTTGCTTGCATCCTGAAAACAGGCTTTTGACCCACAGTGTGGAATAGGGACATTAAAAGAACCAGAAGATAGACATTGAAGACCCTGATTCACATTTCATTTTAGAAATCTCACCTGGAAGAGAACATCTCTCTCCCAGGATAGGAGCTCCAGGCAAGTATTCTGATAAGTTCCCCTTGGGTTATGTGTCCATCTCCAAGATTAATAACTGTGTGGAAGGAAATGGGTTCTGTAACTGTTCAGGCCAGGATGTGTGCTGAACCCAGTAACAGAGAGGTTGGAATCTTTTTACTGCAGGCCGAACTCACAAAAAAAGTGTCAGGCAATCAAACAAACAGATTTAATAGCCTCCTAACAAAATTCTTTGCTGTATCAGAAGATCCAGCAGCCAGTACACTAAAGGGAACTAATTTCCTCCAAAACATTCCTCATCAACAGCCTTCTAATGCTCTTGGAATTTCCATAATTAAGGGTAAGGCATAATTCCAGCATGAGGGTGGATTTGCACATTATGTTGTCCTCAGGGGCCTGAGAAAGAAGGTACTGTGTGTATCCGGAGGTCCTGGTTCTGACATGTGTACCAGAAGCCTTGTGTAAGTTATAGCTTAGATCTGTGTTCTCTTTTTTTTTTTTCCCTTGAAACTCAGTGGTAAGAACCAAGTCCTCTCATTTTCTCATTTGTAAAGGTGTTCTGCAAGGATAAAACATCATAAGTAAAAAATTATGCTAATCTGGTGTGTTCACCAAATCCCCAGGGGCTTAACCTTTTTGTCTTTTGTAACCTTTTTGGGTCTTAGCCTTTCTGTCTCCTAGGATCATGAAACTTCAACCCCCAAAGATAAGTTCATACATTGAGTGTAGAGTTTATACCTTAAACTTAAACAAATGACATCAAACATAAAAGACAACAGGTAGAATCCAAAGAATTTAAAGAATCATAGCTGCAAGTGTCCAGCAGGGAATTGGGAATGATAAACTGGAGGTTGAAAGAGATCGGGGCTAGAGATAGAGTATACTGATATGTATACTGATGAAATGTGTATTCAAAGGGGGAATGTGTGGAAAGGGGTTAAGGGAAGAAGGGATTAGTAGAAGGCAGAGAAAAGAGACCTAAAAGTACAAAGAGAAGGAGGAAGACTAGATAGAAGGAGGAATAAAGGAAGACAGGATAAAGAGAAAGAAAAATAAATTTAGGTTGATAGGGAAAGGGGTAGCCATATATTTATTTCAATGTCAAATCCATGTACTAATTTAAGTATTCCACTAGAGTATTATTTTGGTGAGACACTCATGTTGCAGAACTTCTAAAGTTCTGCCTCCTTGCCTTCTGGGTTATTCTCTGTCTAACTCCTGCTTCTTTCCCAGCAGGAGAAAGAACCATGGGCCAGTGGTGGAGTACGGTTTGGGCCCTGGGTGTCTTGCCAATGTGTATGCATTTAAAGTGACAGCAGGTGAGAGAGTACTAATTTCTAATATTAGAGTGTTCTGCAGAGAAATTAATGCATAAGCAGGTTGATTTGGGGATCAGGAAAAGTGTGTCAAACATTATGCTAAATCATTAAAAAGAATGCTCTGCTTCCTAACTGCTCTCAAAAATTTTTACTGAGTTGCTTATCTTTTTTTATTACATTTAGTCAAATTTTGTAGATTCACAAAGAAAGAACATTAAATGTTCGTGATGGCCTGTAGACAAGGTTAATTTACACCCTGGAAGCCAGAGGATGTGTTAACTATATTCAGGTTGCACTTCAGTGATTTGAAAGGTAATTGTTTTACATTCCTAGATCTTAAAAGGGACTTCCAAAAATAGAGTAGACTATCAAACACAAAGAGACAATAAAACACTTGAATTGTTATTTTCTTAACATTCCTTTCTGATCTGCGATTTATCTAGCATTGGTCAAAGTACTTCACACCAGACAGTGAAGAAATGTAACATTATGGAGAAAATTCCATCATCATTGATTAGAGTTTTATACCAACCATGTTCTTGATTCAAAAGAATTAAGAAAAAGTAGAAAATGGGGAAAAAATGCTTTTCCATTTTGTTAGATCCTGGTTATAAATTTAAAGATCTGAACCAGATTTAACTTTCATTCTCATTCTTCTATTATCCATCTGATTCCTTGGGAATGATGTGGTTCTGGATATACCACCCCAAAATACAGCACTTCAGCATTTGAAAAGACAGCAGAGGCAGAGAGGTCACCCTCGCCTTCTTGCCCCTTTTCTCCTGAAGCAGGCCATGAAAACTAGCTTATCTTTCCCTGATGGAGGTCATAAACACTTCATTCCAGAGATGCTCATTCTATACCCAGAAGAAAGGAATGTCCTTATCTTTGCAGACATAGAGACACAGAAAAGAATCTGAACAAATGGGCCTTACTAAGTTCCTTCCAGTTTCATACCCCCTTTGTCCAATGATACTTAGGCACTATCCACTCTTTCAACAAACTTCCCATAAAAATGCCTGTGGCTCGGGCGGCGCCTGTGGCTCAGTGGGTAGGGCGCCGGCCCCATATACCTAAGGTGGCGGGTTCAAACCTGGCCCCGGCCAAACTGCAGCAACAAAAAAATAGTTGGTGACTGTAGTGGGTGCCTATAGTCCCAGCTACTCGGGAGGCTGAGGCAAGAGAATCGCCTAAGCCCAGGAGTTGGAGGTTGCTGTGAGCTGTGTGATGCCACGGCACTCTACCAAGGGCGATAAAGTGAGACTCTAAAAAAAAAAAAAAAAAAATGCCTGTGGCTCAGTGAGTAGGGTGCCGGCCCCATGTATGGAGGGTGGCAGGTCAAACCTGGCTCCAGCCAAACTGCCACAAAAAATAGCCAGCCATTGTAATGGGCACCTGTAGTCTCAGCTACTCAGGAGGCTGAGGCAAGAGAAACACCTAAGCCCAAAAGCTGGAGGTTGCTGTGAGTTGTGATGTCATTGCACTCTGCTGAGGGCCATAAAGTGAGACCCTGTCTCTAAAAAAAAAAAAAAAAAACCTAAAAACTAAAAAAACATAGGTTTCCCTGTTTTTTTGAGAGGAAAAAACATTTCTCCATTTCTGAAGGCTCCCACATTATGTAAAATATATATTAAATAAATGTGTGTGCTGCTCTCTTATTAATCATTTATCCTAGGGGTCTCCATGTTGAACCTACTGGTGGGTGAAGAAAAAAATATCTCTTCTCTCCTAAGGGGAAAACAAGCTGAAGGTAAATAGTAGAAGATTCTGTTCGAATAGCTTATACTTAAAAGGGAATTTCTTGCTTGGACATTGGGGATCGTATTTAAGCCAACAAAGCTGCTCCAGAGTAGAATTTTTATCCTCCCCCTTTTCTAGGAATAACTTTGCTAAGAATGTTAGTAAGTGAACACACAAGCTGAATTGCAATGATGGGTTCCACTTGTGTAGAGGCAGGTGCTGTATCACAACTGATAACTTCATCACTGGAGCAGTTGTCTCATGAGACAGTTATTATAGTACCCAATATCCAAGGCATGTCTACATATTTTGATAATTTTAAAGACCCCCCCCAAAAAATAGGGGTACAGCAATCAAAATTATATTATTAAAACAAAACCAAAAAAATTTAATCAAAGAATAAACCCACAATTATTTCTGTACTAAAATTTCCATAATTCCTCCCACTCAAGAGAGGTTTTTCACTACTAAAACCTCAAATAGCACAAGCTGTTATCATCCTTCTGCTCTTGAAAGAATAAAAGTGGTAAAGGTCAAGTACATATAATCTTTGTTTTTCTTTCATGGTTACTTAAAAATGTATGTCCATAAGAAGGTGGTGATGTATGAGATGTACTTAAGTCTATTTTTCTTAGGCTATCTTGATCAATAAAAGTCTATATATTCAAATGAGTATATTAAAATGAGGCTTTGAAAATTAATTTGTTAAAAAAATAAGAATTAACTTTTAATAGACATGCTTAAACACAATCTTGGAGACACTTTGGGAAAGTATCTCAAAATGTTTTTCTAACCGGGAAATAGATACCTAGAAAAATTCACAGCCCAATTAGCATCACTCATGACTTAAAGAAGTCTTCTTTTTATGTTTGCAGTAATGCAACAGCTTGAGTAAAATGAAGATTAAAATTCAGAGGTCGAATTTAGCTGTGTACTTGAACATTGTGTAAATTCACTGAGCTCAGGCACACATTTGTTTACTTGAGAACTTTTCAGTAAAGTACTTACAATATGCTTGTGGGTCCAAATAAGCTGTGAAAAATCAGAAATTCTAAAAGTATGAATATCTTTTTGTGAAGTGGTACACTGAAATTAACACTACACTTTTTGAATAAAAAAACAAGGTGATACATAGAAATGTCTCCAATTTTCTTGGCTAAGCAAACACAGCTGAAGCTTTGTCTATCATGTGGCTGGAGATCAATTTCTTAAGGCAGCACAACAGTAACTTGCACTCAAAAACAGAAAAAGTCATTCTGCGTTGAGCATGCTGGGAAACCTCCCACTCAACTATTCCCTTTGTTTTTAGAAATACCTGGCAGGTTTCCTAACTTCACCTATTAAACTTTCCCCTGCAATCTCCCCAAAACACTTACCACATCTTATTTTCGAATAAAGTGTATCTCCCTTGAATTGTTTTCAATCTCCATTTATCTAGTAGAGAGCCCATATGAAAATAAAGGCCTTTGTGATTTGATGATCACGATGATAATAATGGCTAGCATGTACTACACACTGTGTATAAAGCACTGTGGTAACATTTTACATAGATTGTTTCATTGAATCCTCACACAAAGGAAGAGATATATTCCATATTTCATCATCTCTACAAGGCCATCAGCACATTGTAACTTTCTTAAATATACAAATGAAAACAGAGAAAATGCTGCCAAATAAACTGTGATGTAATCTTCTCTTGTCACTTCAAATTTTTATTTCACATTTGTTGAAATAGTGCTGGTACCATACTAGTCTCTTGAATTACTTTACAAGTCTTTCTTATTTATATCAAGGAATTTGGAATTTTTCAGTTGAATGGCTTGTTGTGAGAAACACTCTTTCTCCCACACCTCAGTAAAAAAGTAACAATAATAATGTAATTTCAGCTACTTGTGAGTATCTTTCTCTCTTAGATGTCATGAAACACTCCTTTTGTTGGCTTTTTCATGTGTGTGTGTTTTATAATTAGAAAATCTGGCATGATGATCATTATTCTAATGATGAATATTTGTTTCATAAATATCAAATTTAAATCAAACTTCTGTTTTTACATACACACTTTTTGTCTTAAAGCCAAAGTATTTGGAATTTATCTGAAGCCAATTTAAATGGCAAATTAAACTTAGCATGAGCAGTAATACCAATGCTCACAAACTCAGGTGAAATTACACCACAAACATCAAGGATGAAGTGTGGTGTGCTCCGGCAAAGCCAGCTGCATCTCAGCTACCACACGATCAACAGTGGCCATAAAATACTCTTGATTGTATAAGATGTGAAAATGCAAAATATTCTGTTTGGGGGAATCTATGAAACGTGATGTGTTCAAAACAGCATACAGTTTTTAGGAGGTCAAGTTAGAATTATCATCAAGAAATCCAACTCTGGACTATATTCTCTTAATTGCTACAATACACTAGTTTGAAGAAAATAAAGAAAATAAATCTACGCCCTTATTTTAACTTTGCAACAATGAACTAAAGTTGGAACTCACTATAACTTTCTCTTTAGGTCTGTGGATTTAATTTCAAACCTTTGTTGCCGTTTCATTTGTATTAAATAGTGGCACCAGTCTTAGTAATCTGCATAAGATGACTAGAGATCATGAGAAGCTGGTGTTTGTTTCAATTTGCTTCATTTTCATGGTAAGAAATTTATTAATGCTTTCTCAACTCACATTTCCTGTCTCCTTTTCTCCCAATACAGTTTTGAGATGTCTCAAGCAGGTAGTATGTTCCCTTTTTTGTAAATAAAGAAAGAATGTGAGAAATATACCAATGTTCACTCAGCTACAGGATGAGATCATTCTAGCTCTCAGATCATCCCTGTATTCAGAACACATCTATGTTCAAAAATTTATAATCTTGTTGCTACATTGAATAAAAGGATGCATACAGTAATCTTATCTGATTATACAAAAAGACTTCCTCAAGAGAAGAATTTATCAACTACCAGATTCCAAACACTTGAACTTAGTGAAAATGCAGCAAGGTGGAATAGTTAAGAGCATACACGTTGGAGCCAGTGTACCTTGGTCTATATAAAGCTGATTAGCTTACTCCTAATCATCTTTGAACCTGGGTCAAGTTGTTTAACCTCTTTGTGCCTCAGTTTCATTATTTAAAAATGAGATATTAATAGCAACAAAAATTCCAGATGTAAAGAAAATGAAAGACTAAAATTCTATCAATAAGGCTGTGCACAGACAAGAAAGAATCATCTTTAAAATAAACAGAAACTTGGAAATGGTGAGTAAAGAAATATGGGGAAAAAGAGAAAATGCTCTCTCCTATTATTTTAAATCTGAATTGAACACCATTGCACCTTCAGTTTTTGTATATGTTATTATTCATTCCTTTTTCTATATATGTGTGTGTACATGTATAATCTTTCTCGTGAACTCTCAATGGGTTATCAATGCCCAGACATATTCTTTTGCTGTCTCTGAATAATACTTCTGTTTCAATTTCCAGAAACATACCCACATAGCATTTCCATAGTCCCAATACTATTTGTTTATGTATCTCAGCAAATACATCTGATAAACACACACTTTTTTTCCTGAAGCCAGATTAACTTCTTGGTATTTCTAAGAACACTCAGGAGACTTACTGAGCAAATGAAAGCCCTTTGAATTTCTACTTTCACCTATTTCCCTTTCAGTAACAGAGATAGTTGCCACCTCTTTTCAGGATCTATAAAAAGCATGTTCACATGAAGGTAGTATACAGAAAAATAATACTTCATTCATGATGGTATTAGAGTGCTCCAAAAGGGTAATGGTGAAGAAAAATAGTACAACTGCAGTGAAATATCTTAATTCAGCAAGAAGTATATTTTCCCAATAGGAAAATCTAGGTTTGATATACACCATATAGGCATTTGACTATAACTACCACACAAGACATTGACATAGGGTGGAAGGGTGGTGAATAATCTCAAGCATTAAATAATAATGCTTTCATATATGACAGCACTAGCTTGCCTTTCACCTTCACCTTCTTTAAATAACAGAACCCCACTTCTATGTCCACGATTCAAGGAGCTTTCAGCCCCCTACGTATTCCACCTCCCCAAACTAGAAACCATATACTGTACACACTCATGGGGGTAAGCACATGGCCCACGCTCATCCAACCGGGGGCTCTGGTCCTCTTGTTCAGGAATAGGCACAAGACTCAATTCAGGACAATTAAAATCCTTCTTGGGGAATTTCTACTTGAGCTAAAAAGAAAGATTCCATTTTTTCTTTCTGTTGCAATGAGGGAAGGGGACAAGAGAAAGCTCCTTGTGGCTGTATTAAGACTTTGAGAGGAAACCAATCTGGCACAGGAGAGAATAGGTAAAAAGAGAAGCTAAGTCAGGCAGAGGTGAGAACGTGTCCCATCTCCAAAGAGCTCCCTTCATCCTGCACGCTACCTGTGCCATAAGAGGCTCTGTTCTCCTAGAGTACCTTGTGAACAAGGCCTTCTGGACACGTGCTACAAAGCAGTCTAAGAGAAGAGAAAAACGGCATCTAGGTCATTGTGAATACTCTGTTCCAGCCTTTCAGGACTGGGTTTCTTTCAGTTTGTCCCTCAGTTCTAGAAAATTCTCAACATCCTGTCCAGTCCCATCAGGCAATTAATTCCACTTACCTTCTTGGCTCATTGAATTTCCTTCACTTGCAATTGAAGAACACTGAATAATAAAAATTTTCTATAACTTGGCAAAATACTCTCATACAGATAATTTCACGCAGAGACTTAGGGAGCCAATTTGAGGAATGAAGAAATAAAGTGGTTAAGGATTTTTCTGCCTCTATAATGGAGCAAAAAAAATTTTTTTAATAGAAAGAAAAGAGTGGAAAGGTGAGAATTTTATCTAAGATTTATCCACATGGGTTTCAGTTTTCTTCCAGGCTACATTATGGCACATCTATTTCTCTGTGAATTCAGGCTTGGATTTGAGAAAAGAATATTTCTTGTCTTCATTCAATCACCACTAATTTTAGCTAAGTGCTCTTCTCTCCTCCCATCCACTCCCTGGGTTAAGTGCCTGAAAAAAAGCTCACTATTCAACCACTGTTTTACTTACCAATATTTTTTTTTTTTTTTGAGACAGAGCCTCAAGCTGTCACCCTGGATAGAGTGCTGTGGCATCACAGCTCACAGCAACCTCCAATTCCTGGGCTCAAGCGAGTCTCCTGCCTCCGCCTCCCAAGCAGCTGGAACTACAGGTGCCCGCCACAAA
>CAUYRH010107223.1:0-33133 GCA_963574655.1 Perodicticus potto | reverse complement strand
TGAACCCATTACTTCATCGAGTCTGGTCAGTGCCAAAGGCCTGTGTTCTCATCATGACTTAAGATTTTGAGGTTGCTCTGCTAGCCCTGTGTTGGGTTGGTGCCCCGGCCCCCAAGATCATTCCCAGCCTCTTTTGCTTTTCTATCTTCACACTTTCTGAGATGTCCCATGTTGCTCCTGTTGGGTCATAGCTGCCATCTTTTACTGCTCTGCAAATGCACTGAGGACTTGAGTCAAGCAGGTATAAGACACACAGATACAAAAATGATGGAAGGAGTGTCTGATGACCTTTGCAGTCTCCCAGAAATGGGGCACAGCAGGGCCATGTGGGGAAGCCGTGAGATGGACAGGCGGAGGGAGGGTTATAGAGGAGCCATCCTTGTTTCAGTGGACGGGGAAGGAGCGGGGAAAGCAAACTGAGCAGGCGGCACTCACCGTAGTTTGAATGATGACAGCAGGCTCTGAGCTGTAGGGGTGGTTCCCAGGCACTGGCCCTGTGGATGGTAGCGCAGTGCAATAGCATCACAGACTGAAGTCTGATAAAGAGAGACTCCTGGAGGCATGCTGGCAGGTGAGTTATTAATTTTTATCTCTAGAAGTAAGTTAATCCTGGGAAGAGCTCTTGGTACCCAACCCTTGGGACCCCAAATGCCACGGCATCAAGAATACAGAAAATAAGAAAATACAGTTAATACAACACGTTAGTTAATGTTAATACATCTATAATTGTGTAGTCTTATATGGCTCTTACCCACTCCCTCCTCCAGTCTACCCTTTGGAGAATTCCGGATCAGCGTAGCAAGGCCCCTGACAAAGGCATTCCCTCTAGCCAAGGGAAGAGGGGCATTCCCTCTAGACAAGATACACTCTTGTCTCATGTCACAAAACTGTCCAGAATTCCAGGTTTGTGATTTAACATCCTCCATCTGTGGACCTGGTCTTCCATCTATATTTTCCTCTATCTTAAAAAGCTGTGACCTTGGAAGGAAACCAAAGTTGAGAAGTTGTTTGTAGTCTATAAGCTTCTTTCTGGCACCTTCAGTATTCTACAGATATGCCCAGGGTTTCTTCTGGCCCTCCTCATATAGATTGGATAACTTGTTCTTTTCCTCTCTTTGCCTGTTCATTTCTGTTCCCCATTCCTCTGGTGAGTTTCCCCAGGGAAGCATCACTTACCCACTCTTGGTCCACATGGTGTAAGAAGGATTGCTCTCAGCCTCAGCCTTGGGGTGACGTGTGATCTGGGTCTTGCTAAATCATCACATCAGGCAGAGCAGGGGAACTAAATTGAACTGATCAGTTGGTGTGATTTTTTTTTTTATTGCTGCTGTGACAAATTGCCCTACCTTGGTAACTTTAAAACAGCACAGATTTATTACCTTATCTTTCTGAAAGTTCAGAAGTGGGATGTGGGTGTCATGGGGGCAAAATCAAGATGCCAGCAGCATAGGATTTATCTCTGGAGGCTCTAGGGGAGAACTAGTTTCTTTCCCTTTTCAGGCCTCTGGGGCCACCACATTCCTCACCTTATGCCCTTTCTCCCAAATATGAAGCAAGCAATAGTCAGTCTCCCTCACACCACATTACAGCCAGAATTTCTCTGTCTGCTGAGTCCTTGGTCTCGAGGATTAAGAGTGAATCCACAGACCTTGCAAGTAAGCGAAAGGACAGAATTTATTAATAGATTGATAACCGATAGAGGAGGAACAGTGGAGGGGGAGCCCTCCTTTTTAGGGGTTTATGTACTGCTCGTCCTATCCTGCAGGTTTGGGGGGGGGGGGTTGGGAATGTATGTCTGGAATATGTCACAGTTGGCCAGAGGCCTCCAGGCAGAAAATTGTTTGAAAACGGGCAGAGGAATGAGGTCCTTGCAGTCTTTGCGCAGGTGAGGCTGTAGGGTGTGTGTTCCCTACTCCAGGAGGAAGTGCCCAGATGAGATGCAGATGAGGTTGCTTTTTTCATGACCTTGCTTGAGCCTAGAGAATGCAGCCTAGAAAGGGCCTGTTTGTCCCTAGAGATGGTGTCTGGGATGAGAATGATTTCTGAGCTCACCCAGGCCTAGAAAATGGGGGGAGTCTCTGTGTGGCCCTAAATGGGGGAACCCTGTACCGACATCACCCTGACCCTTCTGTAGTGCTAGCTCTCTCCGACTCCCTCTTCTGCTTCCTCTTCTCCTTTTAAAGACCTTTTGAGACAGAGCAGGGACACTCTTTAGAGGCCTGTTTGGCTCTTCCACGTGGAAGTAAAGGAGAATCTTGGGTCTCTTCAGAGGAAGTTCTGGACACCTGGCTGGGCTTGAAAAACGAATGGACAACCTGACAGAGCCATGAGCCAGGGTCAGGAGGTGCTGTGGCTCCCTGTGCAAACTAAAAGGTGGCATCTTAACATATGTTCTTGAGTTGTTTTTCAAAACCCTCACAAGATGGAAAATACAGAGAAGGGGGAACTGAAGGGTTGAACTCTGACTGCCATTCTTTGTTCTAGGTTGCCCCCTGAAGGGCCTGACACACTCCTCTTAACTTTCCTTTCCTGTCAGTTAAGGTGAATGTTAGCTCAGATCCCTGAAGCTCTGAGTCATCTAGTTTCCTCCCCCCACCTCAGGATATCCCACCTTTCAGGTCTAGGCCAATGTGTAACTCTCATATATTGATTTGCAATTTTGCCTGCTTGACATGCACCCCTGCCTTTAAACGCCTGGCTTGTCTGGATGGCGCCTGTGGCTCATCCAGTATGGCGCCTGCCCCATATACTGACGGTGACGGGTTCAAACCTGGCCCCAGCCAAACTGCAACAAAAAAATAGCCGGGAGTTGTGGCGGGCACCTGTAGTCCCAGCTACTTGGGAGGCTGAGGCAAGAGAATCACCTAAGCCCAGGAGTTGGAGGTTGCTGTGAGCTGTGTGATGCCACGGCACTCTACTGAGGTCGATAAAGTAAGACTCTGTCCCTACCAAAAACAAAACCAAAACAAAACAAAAACCCTGGCTTGTAAACTATTAGGGAGTTAGTTGCCTGTATTCCTTGCTTGGGGCCCTCTCCTCCCGCTGCTGCTGCCATGGACAAGCAGACCTCAGTTTGGTTGGTAACACCTTGGGTAGCAGTGGACTCCCCTGCATAATCCTGGATACTCTCCTGGACATCCAGGTATACTCTCCAGGTACATCCAGGTATACTCTCCTGAACATCCAGGTATACTCTCCTGGACATCCAGGTATGCTCTCCAGGTACATCCAGGTATACTCTCCTGGACATCCAGGTATACTCTCCAGGTCATCCAGGTATACTCTCCTGGACATCCAGGTATACTCTCCAGGTACATCCAGGTATACTCTCCTGGACATCCAGGTATAGTATCCTGGACATCCAGGTATACTCTCCAGGTACATCCAGGTATACTCTCCTGGATATCCAGGTATACTCTCCAGGTCATCCAGGTATACTCCAGGTACATCCAGGCATACTCTCCAGGTACATCCAGGTATACTCTCCAGATACATCCAGGTATACTCTCCTGGACATCCAGGTATACTCTCCTGGACATCCAGGTATACTCTCCAGGTACATCCAGGTATACGCTCCTGGTCATCCAGGTATACTCTCCTGGACATCCAGGTATACTCTCCAGGTACATCCCGGTATACTCTCCTGGACATCCAGGTATACTCTCCAGGTACATCCGGTTATACTCTCCAGGTACATCCAGGTATACTCTCCTGGACATCCAGGTATACTCTCCAGGGACATCCAGGTATACTCTCCAGGTGCATCCAGTTATACTCTCCAGGTACCTCCAGGTATACTCTACTGGACATCCAGGTATAGTCTCCTGGACATCCAGGTATACTATCCTGGACATCCAGGTATACTCTCAAGGTACATCAAGGTATACGCTCCTGGTCATCCAGGTATACTCTCCTGGACATCCAGGTATACTCCAGGTACATCCAGGTATACTCTCCAGGTACATCCAGGTATACTCTCCAGGTACATCCAGGTATACGCTCCTGGACATCCAAGTATACTCTCCAGGTGCATCTGGACATCTCTGAAGCCTCTTTTGCCACATAAAGTATAACATACCACAGACTCTCAAGATTAGAACATGGACTTGTGGGGAATGGGAGCATTATTCTTCCTACTGCTACGGGAGAGATCCATTCTGAGACTTTGGCTGGGTCTGTTGGGAAGAGAGTCTCCCAACAGGGATTCATTGGGATTCCTGAGCAGGTAGGCTTCACTCTGTGGCTGTTGGCAGCCATGGTTGATCTAGGAGGGGAGAGGGTGCCAAAGAATGGAGCCCACCTTACGAAAAGCAGACCCGAGAGATGGATGGAGCAAGATTACATCCTGGTGATGTCCTCAGGGCCACCAAGGCTCAGTCTACTCAGACTTCTCACTCGTTGAGTCCCCCCGTTGATCTCTGCCGTCCTCATGTGTCTCTTCCTCCTGAGGTTGGTAACACAGGAGTGGCATGAAGAATCCCTCTTCATCGGAATTGATCTTCCATGGCCAGAGTCTCCTGGTGGCACATTGTTCCAGGATGTAATGCTACTCCTTCCTTCCCCCGGGTCCTAATCAGGTCCTCAGTGCTTTCATCTGTGAAACGATGGGGTTGTGAGCATGGTGTGTTCTTGGTATCTAATATGAATGTTCATTCAACTTGCTAGGGATGGCTGAGCTGGCAGAATCCTCTTCAAGGTCATTGCAGAGTGTCAGCCTGAGAACTGACATAACATTTAGCAAGTACAGTGGCTCACACTTGTAATCCCAGCACTCTGGGAGGCTGAGACAAGAGGACTACCTTGAGGCCAGGAGTTAAAGACCAGCCTGGGCAAAATAGCGAGACACTGTCTCTACCAAAAAAAATTAAAAAATTATCTGGTCTGAAGTCCCAGCTTCTTGGGAGGCTGAAGCAGAAAGGTCACTGGAGTCCAGATCAAGGCCGCAGTGAGCTATAATCGTACCACTGTTTTCTAGCCTGGGTGACAGAGACCCTGTCTCTAATAATGACGGTGATGATGATGATAATATTAATAATAGAGACCATGGTGCCCAATGTCCTTATTTGACCAGTGAGGAAACTAATAACGGGAGACGCTAAGCAGCTTCCCTGGGGAGTGGGCCACTTAGAAACAACGTAGGGAGAAACAGGGCTCTGATTGCTAATCTCATTACACCACATTTCTAAAATCCCTTGACCTAGTTAAGTGAATTCACGTAAGAATGTTTTCCCCTAAAATTTGTAAAATCTATTGTCATTCACTAACTCAAGATATTTGAGTGTCAGCCTGAGAACTGACATAACATTTAGCATGTCTTCTTTGTTCAGCGTATTTTTATGCACTATAATTATTAAGCCATTTTTCTCCCATTTTACCTCTCACTGGCAGTCATGTTAGCACCAAAGAAGTGGATGGTTCTAGAATCTCCTCAAAGCCATTCTTAAACCCAAGGAAAGGTCTGGAGACAACACTGAATCTTTGAGAAATATGAAAATTCTACATCAGCATGTGAATTCTGGGGGTTTCTAGGGAGAAGTTGGTCTGAGCACGTGTCCTTGATTTCTTCTGTGGAATGGCACAGTGAGCAGATAAAGTGGTGGCTGTCCTGGTTATCTAATGTGCTATAACAAACCACCCAAACTAATGCCTTAAAATAACTATCGGCTTTTACTTTCCTCATGAATCTGCTATTTGGGCAGGGCTCAAAGGAAACAGGTCGTTTCTGTTGCCCTCAACATGGCTCTTAGGGTGTAGATGCTGAGGGTAATATCATCTGCAGGCTTTCTTATTCACCTGTCTGTCTATCTGTGCTGGCATTAGCTGGGACTCAGCTGGAGCTGGTGGCCACTCCTGTGTTTTGGGCTTCCTCACGACAGAGGATCCTGACCATTCCTTTGACCAAGCCTGGGATGTTGTTACTTCCACAACGAGGCAGTCAAAAAGATCCTCCTTGTTTCAGGGGACTAGAAATGAATTTCACCTCCTAATGAAGGAGTGCAGGGACTCTGGTAGGGCTTATAGGATCGGAAGTACTGCATTGGTGGTTGTGTCTGAGGACAGGAATTTTTTTTTTTAAAGACAGGATCTTGCTCTGTCACCCCCACTAGAGTTCAGGGGCATCAGCCCGGCTCTCAGCAACCTCAGACTCCTAGGTTCAAGGGATCCTCTTGCCACAGACCCAAGTAGCTGGGACTATAGATACTTGCTACCATGCCCAGCTAATTTTGTTTATTGTTAGTGGAGATAGAATCTTGTTCTTGCTCAGGTAGGTCTTGAATTCCCAACTTTAAGCAATCTGCCCACCTTAGTCTCACAGACAGGTTACAGGTGTGAGCCACTGCATCGGGCCTGGAGGCCAGGATTCTATCTGGGTCTAGGATAGGCCAGTTTTGTTTTGCAAGTTTGACACATGAAGGCCTTGGAGTTTATACTCATGTAATTTATGATTTATTCAGGTCACGATGCTCTAAAGCAGCGATTTTCAATCTGTGTGCCATGAGAGGATCTTAGGTGTGCTGTGAAAATTTTTATAAAGATCATTAATTAAATTATTTTTGAAAGAAATCCACAGCACAGTAAGTTTATTCTTGTTTTACTTTTTTTGATCAACATGATTTAAATGAGCTACAAAAGTTTAACTGCATGCTAGATTTTAAAAAAAGGTTGAAAAACACTGCCCTATAGTTTATTGTTACTCATGAAATTTAGCTGGGA
Source organism: Perodicticus potto (assembly GCA_963574655.1). Classification (NCBI taxonomy): domain Eukaryota; kingdom Metazoa; phylum Chordata; class Mammalia; order Primates; family Lorisidae; genus Perodicticus; species Perodicticus potto. The sequence goes on along the minus strand of CAUYRH010107223.1, from coordinate 26,419 downwards.
ACACAGTGGTAAAACATCGATTTCAGTAGTGATCTCAAGAAACTGGAACATAAAAGGACAGAAAACTTCATTGCTCACTTTTGCTTTCTTCCTTTTATGCTCCAGTTTCTTGAGATTGCTACTAAACTAGTATGAAGAGATGAGATTGTTTTTACCAGGAATTTATGCTATATTTTGAGTCATGATTATTGCATCAGAATAAAAGCATTAGGAGGGAAAGCCCTGATAGTAGCTTGAAGTCAAATCTCAACCAAACTCAGGAGTGGGGTGGGAGTTGGGATCTCGGAAAAATACATGTGCTCTGTGATAAATGCATCCATTCATGGATTGGGGAAAAGAGTGAGGAAGTGGAACAGCTAGGTAGGACGACAGAATTACCTACTACTGATCTATTAATAGAGAGGAAGTTTAATTATGATTTTAGTGGTGGGAAGTTTCTTTCTGGATCAACTCAGGGTTCTCATATCCTCTTCTAGGTGGCTGTTCCCTAGCAGGGAGATAGCTGATCCCCAATAGGTCACCCACAGGCCTGTATCTCATTGTCTACCTTGATTTTTTTTTTTCTTTGCAGTTTTTGGCTGGGGCTGTGTTTGAACCTGCTACCTTTGGCATATGTGCCCCGCACCCTACTCCTTTGAGCCACAGGAGCCGCCCCTACCTTGACGTTTTTGATCCCAGACAAACTTACTTGGCATAGAGAAGTTTGCTCTGTGGAATCCCTTTCCTCTATACCTGATGGCATCCACCTAGACCACAGTGTGCTTAACTTCACTTATGGCTGAATATCAGCTAAAAAGCCTTCCTGCTCTGTCCTCTTAGGTTTTCTGCTGGGGAGAAACTGGCAAAAGACAGATAAACCAAAAGAAAAATAGTGTATTAGCACACGCATGATATAGGAGAAAAACTTGGTGATGAGTAGTACAAAGGGGTGGTTAGAACTTGGGCTTATAAATCATCTTAACAAAGAACTATAAATTTGTAAAGAGGTGAAAAGACAAAGGAAAAAGGGTTTTAGGCTTTTAAGGGGTAACAGACTGGTAAGGTAAATATGTGGGAAAGCTCACGAAAGATAAGGACTATTTTAGCAAGGTTTGGCAGGACTATCTTGGGGCCGACTTTCCATCTTCTTCATGGCCATAAAGCTTCCCCAGGAGAGGGGGAGTATGGAAGCCTTTATGTCTCAGGAGTTTCTGCTGTGGGTCCAAGGAGGAGGCTCTGAGAAGCCTTCTTTCTGCATTTGTTGATTCTTCTGTGCCTCCAGCTCGAAATTGTCCTTGTGTGGATGTGGCGTATTATGTATGGAGTGGCATGTTTTGGTCCCCTGCAGTAGTGGGGCTTGGAGATTGGTTGAGTCACACATGAGAAAGAGTGTAGGATTCCAGGAAGTGAGAGGTGACATCTAGTATACTTAGCTCTTACCCACAGGGAACACAATAGGGTGCATTTGTAAGCAGGAACTAAGGATCCTGGGGTTTGAAGGATTGCCAGGAGAGAGGCCCCAGTGCACTCGCATTAATGTTTCATCTGGCTGGACCCTTCTGCCTTCTCTTGGAGGTGGTCAGGGAATTGCAGCCTTCTGGGAAAACAGTGTTTGATTAGCCCCACCCTGCCAGACACCCAGTAGGAAGGGGGCCTGCGGGAAGAGTCAGCCTGTGTTGCTGGTCCTCTTATTAGGACTGGGGGTCGTGGTGCAGGGAGACTTCTAGAAGTAAAATTGAAACTCGTACATGAAATGTGCACTAAGATACATTGTCATTTTCAGCATCACAGACTCGTGCCTACATTTACAAACCACTTTGTCTCAGACTGGATCACAGGTTTATCTTTAAAACTGTGGTGAGAGCATTAGGCTAGCAAAAGACCTTGGCAGGCCATTGAGTCCATCCTTAATCCTTTAGAGAGAACCACACTTACACTCCACCCCAGAGAACCTTTCTTCAGTGACAGATATCAGGGAAAATACCCCGAGGGAGGGCTTGGAATCCTCTTGGGATACTTTGCTGGTGTTTATATAATATACAAAGTGCTGTTCAACCAGAGGAACGCTGTGGTCTGGCAGACAAGGCACCCAAATGGGAGTAGAGGGATAATGCGTGGCGCACGGACACTTCTTGCTACATTCTATGGCTCCATGATCATGTAAGCAATTCTGAAAACCACGAAGGTCCCACAACTCTTGGAATTCACAAAGACAGAGAATGATTTGGAAGATGAAGAATGCACTCCAGTATGAGTCTTACGTGTGCGATTATAGTGAAGTGCCCGGGAGGCATAAACAATAGAAATTATTTTCTCAGGCTGGAAGGCCACTAGCAAGGTGCCTGCAGGACTGTTTCCCTGTGAGGACTCTCTCTCTGGCTTGTGGACGGCCACCTTCTCCTGTGTCTGCACTCTGCACGCAGTCCTTCCTCTGTGTGTGCCCATGTCCTCACCTTCTCTTTCAGGGACAGCAGTCGTAATCGATGAGGGCCTACACTAATGACTTCATTTTAACTTAATCACCTTTTATAAGACTCTGTCTCTAAATATAGTCCCTTTTGGAGGTGCTGGGGGTTAGGGCTTCAATGTATGAAATTTTGCGGGGGACACAGGTCAGCCCATAACAGTTACGGAGATCAGATAATGAAAGATTACCTTATTTATATCCTCAAACCATTGTGAAGACCGTGGAGAAAGCCCCCTTTTCAGTGTTGGTCTATGTACAATAAATGGGGAGGGATTAAAAAGCCAAAAACAAAAGACATTTTAAATATACTTGCATAAGAAAAAAATATATAACATATATATTCTTACTGTAAAGGAGCATAAAATTATTTGATGAACACAAAAATACATACTTAAGGATTTAATACAATATATGGCAAGACCTTTGAGTTTTAAACATCTTATTCTTGAGAAGAAAGTATTATCCTTGGGGCTAGAAAACACCGTTGGCAAAGATTGATATAGTTGGAAGGACTCAGAGAACAATGAAGAATTGGTAGGATTTGGTTTAGAGACTTAAAAATAATGCCTGCATATTTTAGAAACCAGCAGAAAAATTCTCCTTTTAGGACTAGGGGGAAAGTAACATTTGGAGAGAATCTGAAATATATGTAATACTTTTAAAACTCTGCCTTAAAGTATTAAGTCTTATGGTTAACCTCAGTATCATGATTTCTCATTTGTAATTTGGTTTGTTCATATGTTAGTCTAAAATATTCTAGTTTACATTATTTTCCAATATGTTTATTTTTAGTTTTTGATATATTTTATTTTTAAAACTCTGGTAAAATGCACACGACACAGAATTTGCCACCTTAACTGTTTTTAAATTTACGGTCCAGAGGTGTCAAGTACATTCACGTCGTGTAGCCGTCACCACCAGCCACCACACAACACCGTCCATCTTGTGAAACTGAAATTCTGTTCCCAGGAAACAAAAACACCCTGTTTCTCTTCCCTACCACCCCCCTTTCAATACATTTTTACCACACATGTGATGTTCATTGTAGAAGAATTTGAAAATTTAAAGCAAGAACAGAAGACTGGCTAGTAACACTTTGACATATATCTTACATTTTTTATTTTTTTTACTTTTTTATTTTTGACCGGGGCTGGGATCGAACCCACAACCTCTGGTATATGGGGCCAGCGCCCTACTCCTTTGAACCACAGGCGCCGCCCATATCTTACATTTTTACATACCTTTCCTTACATATATTTTTCCATTATATGTATGAATACATGTAACCTTTTTTTTTTTTTTTGCTACACTTACTGGTTCACAGCCTGCCATGTCACATTTAATATATCTTCAGTAGCTTTACATATCAAATAAATGTTGTCATTTTTAATATTTAAATAAAAGTCCATTTACTTAAATAACCTCCTTTTGATTTATAGAAAAGCTGTTGGATTTTTCCCTCCCATCTATCTCAACTCTGAGGGGATGGGGACAAAAGTCTAAATACAAACATGGACCTTCAATGGAGCAGTACTCAGATGACTTTTTCTTTCCATCAATTATTTCTTCAGGATGAATTTCTTCATTTAAATAGCTTCCTGAAAGGGCCGCCGTGTTTGTGGGGTATTAATGCATTTTGCCAAATTACCCTCAAGAACCAGGGAGTCCTTCCAGCAGCCTGGATGAGCATGTCTATTTCCAACCCTAGCAACCCTGAGAATTATCCTTTAAAAAAAAAAATTGGATGTGGTTTTAAAAAATCAAGTGTTTATAGTGAAAGGTATTCGCCCCTTTACTCGGAACCAGCTCCCCGTCCTGGTCCCCAGAGACAGTTCCTCTTAAGGCGCCTGTGTTTAGCCTGTCCCGTGGTTTACTCTTAACTAATAGTGCTATGCTGCTAGTTTATACACACACACTTTTTTTACACACCATTTACTTCCTGCTGATGAGATGAGCTTTTGATTCTATTGCATTACCCATATTCTCTTTTATGTCCATTTAAAAAATTGTCATATTACCTACCTTTTTATTTACACTCAAACCTCTCTGCAGCTGGCATGGATGTTCTAATAGTTTCTCTTGACAGGCTTTAGTGAGCGTTAGAGATTGGGGTTCTTCCACCCTTTTCTTTACTTGTGGCTTTGGCCAACTGTTCTTTTTTTTCTTTTCTTTTTTTCTCCTCTCTCTTTCTTTTACTCCTTCCCTTCCTCTTCCCCCCCCCCCCTTTTTTTTACTTTGAAGATTGATAAAATTTACATTCTATCTTGTAATCATCATATTGTGGTCTTTTATGCCTTGTCTATAAGTTGATTCTAAAATTTCAAAAGTCAAGTAAGTACTTCTATTATGGCTACTGAAATGTTATTCATTGTGGACCTAAGTGTTGATGATATTCCCTGCTCTGTGGTTCCAATGTCAAGATATCTATTCCACATAAAGGAAGAAACGAGAATGTTCCTAGTGCCAAGGCCAAATGGATTCTCTTTTCTTGTGTTCTACAAATTATTCAATCATGTTATATCACTTTACTTTGATTCATATTTGAATTCTAACTTTCTTGGACTTTTTTGGGGGGAGGGCTGGGATTTTATGGGCTATCTTGTTTTTCCTATTGTGAGAATCATATGCCTTCATATCCTCCAATTTAACTCATTCCATCTGTTATTTTGACTGCTTTCTTTATCTTGGAACCTACCAAATTCTAATTTTAATTGACCTATTTCTAAACCTTCTGCAGGTCTGACATCCTTGCTGGACTCTGGTTGTTTTGTCATTTCTTATTGGATTGAGGTTTTATCTTATTTTTCTGGACTTTATCCTTAAGAAACTTTCTCAGAAAGGGAGGTAACCTCCTTATCTCTAAAAATGATTTTGTTTCACCTCTGTATTTGACTGATAGGTTACCATAAGATTTTTTTGATTCAAATGAATTTTTATTCAAATCTTTGGAATTCCTCTGTTATATGCTAGTATCAATTATTGCTGATAAATTTTGCCACTGGCCTGATTGCTCCAGCTTGATTGATAACTTCCTCTTCTCTGAAAGCTTTTTAATATCTCTTATTTTTCACTCTGCCCCTCAACAGCCCACACCCTTTCAGTTTGAGGACCTGTGTTTTTCTTTAGCTCTGTGAAAACTAATTTTTCTCTTTCTTTCTTATAATTTTCCATATTTTGTTCAAGAACTTTATTAGAGTTTCATCGAAAAGTCTTTCCTATTGTCCAATTGTACTTTTTCTAGCATCTTTTTTTGTTTGTTTGTTTTATAGGTGCCTTTTTATTCTTGAATAACTCCAGAGGAAACTATTTAAGAATGGTTTTTGTTTTTTAATAAAAATTCTCTGAGCTTAGTTCTGCCGTAACATTGTTTTGAAAACTCAGATTTGTTCTGACATTAGAATAACTTTGCCACTATTTCTCCCCTCTTTTTGTTCCCCCTGATTCCCAAGAAGTAATTTTCCTCTCATCAGTTTAATTTCTCTTTATTTAATAGCCGTTCACTGCTGCTAAGGCCCAGCTTTCGATGGTTGCTTTGCCATTTCAGACCTTCCATATCTCTGCCCACCAGCCAGGAAGCCTTTCTCAATACTCTCAAAACCACCCCTCTGCTGCTTAGTATTTATTACAGGTGGAGGTTTAGAGTAAAGTTAATAATTGCTCTAGTGATATGTGGTAAGCATGAACAATTTTAAGAACATCAAATAATTGTACTTTTACTCTGAATAAAATTAATCTTAAAACGTGATTCTTTGCTTAAAACATCAAATAATTGTACTTTTACTCTGAATAAAATTAATCTTAAAATGTGATTCTTTGCTACAAGCTAGGATTGTATTAAGGTACTTTAATAGAAATGCTTACTTAGAATGAGAAATAGAAATAATTAATTTTCTCAAAAATAAGTCCAAGAATAAATTAAATCAATGACTCAGTAATGTCAGATCTTAAATCTATGCAGTTCTCTTTGGCAAGTCTTCCTGGTTATGGTATGGCTGCTGCCACTCCTGCCATCATGTCTGCATTCAAAATGGGAAGAAGAGAAAGAGCCTGGCAGATGAATCCTATTCATTTTTCTCAGTAAAGCAACCCTTTCCCAGATGGCCCAGTAATATACTCTGTTTTTGTCTTATAGCCTAATACTAGGTCACGTGGGAGCTACTAGTTTCAGGGGATACTGGGGCAGTATTGGTCTTCACCCTCTGTCGTGGCAGGCAGCAAAGAAGCTGAAGTGGAAATGGGCTTTGGAGAGCCACTTAAGAGAGTCTGTTGCTGTGCGCAAGACCGGGTAGGGAAAGGAGTTGCACCCAATATATTCAGGTTCATACTTCATTTTAATAAGTGTATGTGGTGTCCTTACTCTGCAACAGCACTGCGCGGGGTGCAGACAGTGGTACGGATCCCAGGAATACTTATTTGGGGAACAAGAGAAAGCGAGGTGGGCCTGGGGCACAGAGTGTATCAGGTGGGGCAGGGCTGGAGAGGTACAGAATGAGATGCTGGAAGATGGCTGTGGTTAGGAAAATTGGGAAAATTTAGAAGACCTTGAAGGAAGGGGTGAATTTGCTCATTCAGAATGAATGGGCTCCAGATCAAGGATTTGAGATTTTGTTCCATACGCCAGTGGTTCTTAACATGTACCGGGATCACCCTGGAGGACTAGTTAAATAGATTGCTGAACTCCATGCCCAGGATTTCTGAGAGGCCTGAGCTGGGACCTGAGAATTCGCATTGCTAGTAAGTTTCAAAGAGAGGACCCCTTTGGCATATTGTGCTGAGGCAATGAGGTAACTGAGTAGCCCAATTTTCTCATATAAAAAGTTGGGCATACCATCAACCGAGGAATGGATTAACAAACTGTGGTATGTGTATACCATGGAGTACTATTCAGCCATAAGAAAAGATGGAGACTTTACAACTTTTGTATTAACCTGGATGGAGCTGAAATACCTTCTTCTTAATAAAGTATCACAAGAATGGAAAAGCAAGTATACAGTGTACTCACTACTAATATGAAGCCAGTAGACAATCAAATACACACTCACATAAGAGAAAAACTTAATTTAATTGAAGTTGGGGGAGGATGGAGGAGGGAGAAGGGAGGGGAATGGGTGAGCTCCCACAGAACGGGCTCAACGTAGGGGTATATGGAACACCTCCTGGGTGCCGGACACAAGTGCAATGGAGACTACCTAACAAATGTACCCCATTAATCTGAAATTTTTAAAAAGTTAAAAAAAAAATCGTGTATGATAGCACCTTCATTGTTTTAGAGAATGAGTGATTTTGTGAACTCTGTTTACTTTTTTTCTGTCTTCTTGTTCTGGCATCTGTGGCCTCACCGAATGGGGAGAGACTGGCTTCCCAGGGCCTCCTGATACATCAGACTCTTGCCTGCAGAAGCCTCTCGATGTGCAAACCAGTCAGTGCACACGTCCACCAGGGTCCTATCGTGCAGGCCACCATCCCGCAGCCTTAAATCATTCCAGGGCCAGTTACCCGACAACCAGGGACCGTCCTTTGGGCCCAGAGCCTGTTTTAAATTATTAAAACTCTCCAATCCCAAACCTGCTCAGCTTGCTCACCTCGCTTTCCCTACTGCTTCCCACAAGACCACAGTGAAGGCCCCTACTCAAACTTTGGTCTCTCTGCCTTCCAACCAAGCCTGGTCCTGGGACTTCCCCAGGTGGCTTTGCATAAACCAGGTGCTAAGCATAAACTTCTTCCCATGACAGTCACAACCATGTCTGTGTGTCTTACCTTACTCAGTTAAAAAAGATCTTGGGTACATTTTAAAATGATGAGACCCACATAGAATGCTTGTAAAACACTTGCAGAGAGCCCCACCTACACATCAGGCCAAGGGGAGTCTGCGAGGCATCTTAGGACGAGTGTCTAAGGGTAGCGGAGAATGGATGGGAGGTGGAGATGGGCAGAGATGGGGTGGAAAGGTTTTGTGTTAGTCTAGGACTGAGTTCTAGCTTCGGACTGTGATAGAAAAGGGAGCGATTGGTGGTAAAAATATTAGTGATATAAAATTGGGAAGATTTGACAATCTCATCAGTGTTGCAGAAGCTGGTGACTTCATCTGAAATGGTTTGTAGTAAGACTGCACTTTAAAAGCGGCCTGGCTGCTTCATCCAGTGACTTCTCTGACGACAGCGGAAGAGTCCTCATTGCTTGATTCCAGTCCAAGTAAGTGTATCATTTTTAATGAGGCTGGAACAACTCGGTAGCATGTTAGGGGAGGTGTCCAGAGTCAGGATGTACTGTGGTGATTATTTTCTTCAGCTTCCCATTCCCTAAAGTGTGTTTAGCACCTAGTATTCACCAACACCATAGTTATTAACTGAGTGTTGCATGAAATATATTTTCATAATTTTTTTTAGAGGGAAATGACAGGTTAGCTGAAATTAAAGTCATTTTACTGATTATGGGACTTCTCAAAGCGTTTAATATTTTAATGGTACTCACTTAATGGAGAAAATTATGTTCAGTGCTTCGCTAACTCATTTGTCCACAGAAGCTTTTCCTTCAGTGTCTTGAGTCAGTTTTTCCATGGAACACCTTTTGGGAAATATTGCTGCTTTCTAACAAGCTGACAATTAGGATTTTTATGGGCCCTGTTGGTTGTTCTCTGGCAGCTCATAAGTAGGACAGTGCACAATTCATAGATCAATTTGCCCAGATGTGGTTTTGCTTTTAGTTTATTGTGTAAAGAAAAATAATTAAAATTAAAAGATATAGCTTATACCCAGATGTCATCTACACAGTGCCTGTCATTCTGTGGAATGACTCATCCCTTGAACATGGTACATAGTACCCATCGTCTTGATGGTGAATAATGATCTGTCTTTCATTTCCAAAGATGAGCCCTACAAATAGAGACTTCCTAAAAATAGCATCACCTGTTAGGTCACTTCCTTTCCTTGAAGATTACCTTCAGGGTTAGGGCTTTAATGCTCTCCTGAAGTGTTTCAGGAGTAACTGAGGAAGGAAGTCTCAAATGAGTGGAAAATTGGCCCAGGTGATCTCCCTTACCTTTTCCACCCAACATTGATGATTTTTCCAGTCAGTAAAATGGATTCTAGAATTTTCTCTAATCCTTTTGATCTTCATTCACGTGAGTTTATGACCCCAAAATTTTACGAACAGAGTTGAGCGGGATCTGTCTATAGCCCAATCAGCTGTCCTATAATGCTTTTATTGGCCATTGTAATTTACATGTAGTTGACATGTAATTGCTATAGCTAGCTGTCAGGATGCCCTAAAACTCAACACTTATTTTTAAGCAAAAATTAGTAAGAACTTTAAAGAAAGTATTACAGCTTAAAAGCATGTATGTAATATAAATGTTTGTTTAAACCAGGATATAGGCTCGGCGCCTGTGGCTCAACGGGTAAGGTGCCAGCCACGTACACCTGAGCTGGCGGGTTCGAATCCAGGACCGCCTGCCAAACAACAATGACGGCTGCAACCAAAAAATGGCCGGGTGTTGTGGTGGGCGCCTGTAGTCCCAGCTACTTGGGAGGTGGAGGCAGGAGACTCGCTTGAGCCCAGGATTTGGAGGTTGCTGTGAGCTGTGATGCTACAGCACTCTATCCAGGGTGACAGCTTGAGGTTCTGTCTCAAAAAATAAATAAATAAATAAATAAATAAACCAGGATATAGAAGACCTAATGATCATAGATTGTACGTTTTTAGTCTTTGGTGGGAATCATTTATGCAAAGTTTGTGCTTAAATAACTAGCGCTTGGTTTTTGTTAATTTTTGTGTTATTTATAACTTAATACATAGATTACATATATTCTTATATATATAGTAGAACTACCTCCCTACATCAGCCACCTCCTTAAGTTGACCTAATTTTCTTTTCTTTTTTTTTGGCCTTTTCTGACCGGGGCTGGGTTTGAACACACCACCTCTGGCATATGGGGCCAGCGCCCTACTCCTTTGAGCCATAGGCGTTGCCCTTTTCTTTTCTATTTTTTGTGAGACAGAGTTTCATTATGTCCCCCTCAGTAGAGTGCTGTGGCATCACAGCTCACAGCAACCTGTGATTGGGCTTAAGTGATTCTCTTGCCTTAGCCTCCCAAGTAGCTGGGACTACAGGTGCCTGCCACAACGCCCAGCTATTTTCTTGTTATTGTTGTCATTGTTGTTTAGCAGGCCCTGGCCAGGTTTGAACCCACCAGCCCCGGTGCGTGTGGTCGGGGCCCTAACCACTGAGCTACGGGTGCAGAGTAGTTGACCTAATTTCCGTAGACCGGGCATATCAGTACAGTAGACCTAGACCCTTATGTTGACCACCTCTGTATGTTGACCAGTTTGTTACAGTCCCTTGAGTAGTCAACTTAAAGAGGTTTTGCTGCATATTATGAAACAGATTAACAAGAAAATCATGAACCTACTACACAAATTCAGAACCAAAACATTACCAATTCTGTTGAATCCACCTGTAATTTATCCCCAAGTCCAATCTCTTCTCTTTCCGAGAGATAATCGCTGTTTTAGATTTAGTATTAGTAATTGTCCGCTTTCTTTTTATTTCACTGTATGTGTATATGTCCCTTCACAATATGTTGTTTAACGATGTTTGGTTTTGAGCTTTAGAAAAATAGTATCCCAATTCAAGGAATCCCTTTGTTATTTTTTTTTCTGATCAACATTGTTACTTCTAAGATTTGCTTAAGTTGTCTGGGGTAATTTTATTGAACTGCTTTTTATTACTGTATGACATGTCATTATGTGGCAATATTCCAATTTCTTTATTCCCCTCTTGTTGGCTCTGTTTTGAATGTAGGTTCCAATGATGGTAAAATCAATTTAATGAGCATAAGAGTGTACATCAAACAGTAACAGGAAATATCGTTCTGTTAAAAGATTTTTCATTTGGGTGTGGAATTTTGTTGTCAAATGTACAAGATAACAACATTGTTTTCTACAGTGCTGTTAGCAATTTATTTTATAGTAGCAGTCTGCTGAGATCTCATTACTCCATAGCTTCACCATTAGGAATTGTCACATGTCTACATTTTTGCCAAAATGGTAAGTATAAAGTGGTTATCTCTTTGCAGTTTTAATAGTCCTGATTGCCAATGACATTCACCAAGCTTTTATATATTTGTTAATCCTTACAAAAGAGTGCTAGTCTTTAACCCATTTTTTAATAGAGTTGATATTTTTTTCCTCTTGTCTTATGGGAATTCTTGGCATAGTCTGAATGTTAGTCCTTTGGTGGTTATATTTTCTACAAATATCTTTTTTTCCAGTATCTGACTTTCTTTTTACTATTTTTAAACCATCATAACAATCTTAATGCAAATATATTTATCAATCTTTTATTTTATGGTTAGTCTTCTTTGTGTTCTATTTTCAAGCGCACAATCCCAGGGTCAGAAATATAAGATATTCTCCAGGGTGTTACAAAGGCTGCCCCTAACATTTTCATACAGAGGGAAAATGGGAAAATTTTATAAAATAGTTACAAAATATTCTCTACATGTTGGCCTCTTTGTAAAATTTTGTAATGTATGTTTTAACAATAAAGTTACAGACAATCCCTGCTTTAAAAAGATGCGACCGATGTACAACTTGCACTTGGGAACGGAAGCTATTCCAGTAAGTCCCTGAGTTATAAACATCCTACTTAAACATGACTCACACTTGCAAACAGAGGCTATTACAGGTCACAGGTAAATGTACCCATTCCAGGTTACACACACATTCAACTTAGAGATGAATCTACAGAACCCAGCTTGTTCTTAACCCAAAGCTGCCTGTACTTTGAGCTACAATGTCCCATAGTTCTTACATCTCGCAATGTTGGGGACATAACTTATCACAGTCTATTGGTGTTGTCATTTTACCAGCTTGAGTGTTATCTTTCCTTCCTTTATCCTCCCCTGATTATCATATAATTATAATATTTCCTCTCTATATATTGAGGACCGTGTCAGACAACGTTATAAGTATTGCTTCAGCCATCAAGCATAATTTAGAAAGCTTAAGAGAAGAAGGGTAGTCTATTATATTTACCTGTGTATTTTTGTTCATTGTGTTCTTTCCTCCCGCTTGATATTCCAGGTTTCCTTCCTTTATCATTTTTTTGGATTCTTTTTGGGTAATTTCCTTTAGCAATATCTTCAAGAGGCTTCCTTGGGACACATTCTGTTAAAAGATTTGAGATTGTTTTGATTTCCCCTTCACACCTGAAGAATATTTTCATTGGATATAGAATTCTAGGTTGACACTTTCTTTCAACCCTTGAAAAATGACGTGACACTTTCTTCTCGTCTCCAAACGTTTTCTAAGCAATTTGCTGTCATTCTAATTATTTCCCCCCTATCATTACAGTACCGCATATGTCTCCTGCTTTAGAGATTTAGCTTTAGTTTTTAGAAGTTTGGATTATGGTGAGTCTTGATGAAGATCCTCATTGGGATTCAATCAGCTTTTTAGTCTTGTAGGGTTGTGTCTTTTTGCCAAATTGGGGAGTTTTTAGCCATTATTTCTTTGAGTTTTTTATTTTATATTTTTTAGCCTACCTTTTCCCCTCTTCTTCTTCTGGGACTCTGATGACACAAATATTTGATCTTTTGTTACAGTCCCACGGGTCCCTGAGGCTTTTTTGTTTGCGGATTTGTTTGGTTTATTTTTGCTCTGTTGTTCAGATGGGAACATTTCTATTATGCTTTGTTCTAGTTCACGGATCCTTTCTTCTTCTTTTGCCTCCATTGGGCTATTGAGCCCATCCACTAAGTTTTTTTTTTTTATGATTGCTGGAGTTTTCAGGTCTAAAGTGTGTTTCTATTTTTTTATTTAAGTATGTTCATAGCTGCACATTGAAGCACTTTTATCATGAATGCTTTCAAGTCTTTGTCAGATAGTTGTAGTCAGCATCTATTGATTTTCTTTTTTCATTTAGTTTATCTTTTCTCTAGTTCTTCATATGATGAGTAATTTTTAACTGAAATCTGCACATCGCAGGTATTATGTGATGAGACTCAGGATGTCATTTAAACTTTGTCTTGTAGCTAGTTTTTCTCTAAACCATTCCAGTAGGGGAAGGAGGAGTGCTGCTGTCTTTGTGCTGAGTAGAAGTCCTGATACCCACTTGGCTGCCATTGACCCTTCACGGAGGGACGTGGCTCCCACTGGGCCTCTCTGCTGCCTCCATGGCTGGGAGGGAGAAGCGCCTCCCGGTTGCTCCCCCAACGGTGCCCCTGAGGCTGTGAGAGGGAGTGGCCTTGTTACTACCGGGCATCAGACCCAAGGCCTGCCTGTCCATAGGCCTTCTGTGGTACCACCCTAGTGGGGGAGAGGGGAAGTTTCATTGTCACTGGTGGGAGTAGACAGGTATTTGTCCCTGCAGTGGAAGAGGATGGGCTTTGTCACTGCCCAGCAGTGATAAATATCCCTCCCCACTACTTGACATTCTTTGACACTCCCACCCTGGTGAGGGGAGGGAGTTGGGTACCTTGTTACAGCCTGGCAAGGGTAGAAGCCTAGGCTTCCCACTCAGCTTTTGCTAGTGTGAGTAGAGCAGGACAAGAATTTTTTGTGGTGTTGGCTTCTGTGAGCATTTGTTGCCTAAACATTTTCTATCTTGCACGGCTACCCCTTTCTCCATCCTTTATCTATTGAGACCAGGCTTTTGTTGAGGCGCCTTTTGTTTGTGCCTGTTTTAGATTGCTCATTGTTCTTTCTTTTATTTTCTTTCTCTTTTTTTTTGAGACTGAGTCTCACTCTGTTGCCCAGGCTAGAGTGCTATAGTTGTCACGTAGTTCAGAGCAGCATGATCCTCCTGCCTCAGCCTCCCAAGTAGCTGGGACGACAGGCATGTGCCATAACACTGGCTACTTTTTTTATTTTTAGTACAGATGGAGTCTTGTTCTTGCTTAGGCTGGTCTCAAACTCTTGAGCTCAAGAACTCTGCCTGCCTTGGCCTCGCAGAGTGCTGGAATCACAGGCGTGAGACATGGCGCCTGGCTGAGTTGCTCATTTCTTGAGCTCTAAGTCTGGAAATGTGAAGCAAAACATCCTTACCATTTCATTCTGGGGTCTGCAGGTGCTCAGCCAGTATTCTTGCTCTCCCCTTTTCAGAGGCTTCTTGTGTTTGTTTTATATACATTGTCCTAGGTGTTTACTTGTATTAGAAAGAGGAATTGCTGAAATATATTCATGCATCTTCATGGAAGCAGAGGTCCAATCACTTATGTTGTAATATCATGCATTGTTTGTTCTTCGATATTTCCTACATATGTTACAGTCTTTGCTAATTCCAGTAGTCAAGTCCTTCAGGCTCTTTCTATGTGTTTCTTCTTTCTTTCTCTGACTCTTAAATCCTGATGATTTGCTCCTTTCCTGGCACCCCCCGGAAGTTACTGTGGCTTCGTGTTGATCTCAGCCTCATACTTCTGCTTACCCTCCTTTACCGTTTCTCGCATTGAGGTCCACGTACAGGCGTGTACGTCTGTAGATATATTCTTAGGGGGTTGATACATTTTTTTCAAATTTCAGAATACTGGGTGTGTGTGTGTGTTTCAAACTGTCATTGAGAACGGGTTGGAGATGCCGTGGAACCGGAAACGGCTGTGCTTGTGATCTGATGTCCCACTAGGATGGGCCTGTACTTGTAAATATCTGTTTCAAACTATCTTTTGACTTTTGTCATCCTCATTAAAAAGCTTTAAGTGTTTATTGATCAAAAAAAAGTCTTGATTTGTTTTCATGTGACTTTGCAGGGGCTTGTGTGTGTGGCTGAGAGGAAAAGATGGACCGCACACATTACATGCAGGGGTTTGCATTACCCCTGATGTGCGGCAGGGGGCGATATCAGGTCAGGTGGGACTGCTGCTTTCCTTATCTGAGTCTTTTCCCTAAACGTGGAAATCTCAGGTTTAAGGTCTAGATTTTCCAGTAGACCCAACTCTTACAGCCAGACCTTAGTAGTGGCATTTGTGCTGGTTGCTAGGACTCAGTACCGTCCATTTGTTTGTTGTTTATTGATCCCCTCTCAGATTTCTGCCCAAGAGCTTACTTGCTAGGGGTTGGGGGAAGGGCTATGGGTGAAGAAACCTTAATTTTGCTACTTAAAAAAGTAGATTTGTTGGGGAACAATAAAGTATGTTAATTGTTGTTAATCCATGTTCCATGAAACCAGACCTTCAGAGGATCCTCTTTGCCATGGCTGTTGGTGCTCTGGTTTTTTGAGTTTCCTAGTAAACGCCAGTCCTGCCCACGTAGTCTCTTGTAAGAAGTGTCTGCTACCAATGTCTCTGTTTTTCTAGTATTGGAGAGACTGGAGAGTGATTATGAAGGTGCTCGCTTAGTTTTCTCACTGATCCGTTTCTCCTGTTCTCTTTAGGGCTGAAAAGACTGAAGTTCTGAGTGAAGACCTTCTTCAGGTAAGGCTGTCACTGACTCTGGGCTCATGGACACTAAACACGTTTACCGTTTTAAAACTAAGCCATCCCCAAAGCTGTTAAAACTAATCCAGCTGCTCCTTAGATAAACTATTGAGAGATACAATTTTTTTTTTTTTTTGTCTTCTACAACAGTGCTTAGCATGTTGAGTGCTGGTTTATGTAAGAGGATCTTTCCTGAGAGATTTAAAGTCATTTTATCAGGCCGGGCATAGTGGCTCACACCTGTAATCCTAGCACTCTGGGAGGCTGAGGCAGAGGGATCACTTGAGCTCAGGAGTTTGAGACCAGCTTGAACAAGAGCGAGACCCTGTTTCTGCTAAAAATAGGAAAAACAGCCAGGTGTTGTGGCACATGCCTATAGTCCCAGCTCCTTGGAAGACTGAGGCAGGAGAATAGCCTGAACCCAGGATTTTGAGGTTGCTGTGAGCTATGATGCTACAGCATTCTACCCAGGGTAATAGAGTGAGACTGTGTCTCTAAATAAATAAATAAATAAATAGATAAATAAATGAATAAATAAATAAAATAATTTCATCACACAGTTAGCAGGAGATTTCAGAGTCTGTGATCACTGTCCCTCCTGTTCTCTATGGCTGAAAGTTTTCTCCCAGGCGTCCTTGTCTCTGTGGAAACATAAGCCCTGATCGTCCAGCCAACAGCCCCACTCCCCGCCCCTGCCCTCTGCAGTATCACCACCCCGTTCTGTCTGCAGGTGGAGAAGCGTCTAGAGCTGGTGAAGCAGGTGTCCCACAGCACGCACAAGAAGCTGACCGCGTGTCTGCAGGGGCAGCAAGGGGCAGAAGCCGACAAGCGCTCCGTAAGTGCCCTCCTCACCCCAAGCAGCTTAAACCCTGCCCACTGAGGACAGGGAACTCACTCTTGCAGCCCTATTTGGTGTAGCTGTTAATGTAGCCAGCGTGTGTCTGCAGATCCGCCCAGCAGCCCCAGCTGCCTATTTCTGCAGCGTGACTGCCCTCCGACTGTTCTTGATTTTTAGCCCCACCTGGAACATCTCCCCACCCCCCCAGACAATGTTTGGGTCCCACATGCCGTCCTCCCCAGGGTGATGCAACCAGGGGAAGGGGGACGGCAGGGGCATGCTCCACATCACACCTCTAAGGAAGCGTTATCCTTGATGGATATCTTACCCTTGATTCAGCTCATTCATAGATTCCATTCAGCATCTTAAGGTCTAATAGAAAAAATAAATTATATTGTAGTTTTAGAGGTTATATGTGACCTAGCAGGGCGTTTGGAAAATCATTTTTGCTATTATGAGTTAATAAAGAGAGCTTGCTGAACAAGGCTCTCTAACGCCTTTGTATAGCACCTGCGTTAGTGATTATGGGCGTCACACAGGGTGGGTCCACTCCACCGTCTGAGGTGTGAAGAGTCATTGCAGGGGCCTTCCCCCTCAGTGGTCACCAAAGATTAAAAGACGTTCGTAGACATGGTTTTATTACAAGGGATTTGCCATCTAGGGGATCTTTTTTCCTCCTTCTTTGAGTTTGTAGTCTGCATTTGGTTTCTGTTGGATTTTTTCCTGACGCGGTGTTATTGTTGGCTTACACGTCCCCACGTGCTCCAGTTCTCCTGTCACCGGGCTCTACTGCAAGGCCTGCTTTGCTTCCTCCATCAGTCTTTCCTTTTTCTCTTCCTGGCCCCGATTTCTTCTTTCTTAATATTCCTAGCGGGAGTCACTTGTGTGTGGTATAAATGAAACTTTCGCTGCTCTAAAAATATATATATAGAAATAATTCTGCATGTATGAAAAATTTCAGAAGGGGCACCTGCATAGTCTAAGGGGAGAGTCTGAACAACTTCTTGAGATGAAACCTTGTTATCAAATCAGTGTCTAATGGGGGACTCCAGGCACGGCTGCGGGGGTAGGGTGGGGCCCCCGCCTTTGATCCATGTTCTTTCTTTTGCTCCCAGAAACACTGTTTTTAAAATAGTTCAAAGTCCACTATGTTTTGGTATCAAAGGTAGCATCTAAATGTCACCACCAGGGGCTTGGAAACAGCCTTTGGTCTTGGGAGGTGGATTAGTACTAGCGCTATTTTTCCAGAATAAGGTGGAGTTTTTGGTAAGGAGATACATCAGTCCCTACGTGGTCCATGCCACTTTCTGCATGTTGTTTGAGCATATGTAAGTTGCTTTTTAGTTATTTCTCTTTTAAAAGCTGTTTGCTCTTTAGCCATGTAGCTCTGGTTTCCAACACCTAAACGTTTATCACACACCTTTAAACGTTTGGCCCTGAAAACTGTGGCTGACTGTCAAATGGTGATGGGCAGAAAAGTAGGGTTTTGTTACCACTATCTGTGACCAGACAAAGCGTTATTGTCCTGTGGGTACTGTGTAAAACTGGGTTCCTTACGTGAGATGGAGATGGGAAGGACGTGAGTTAGACTTCTATTTCGCCAGCTGTAGTCCAGGCTAATAGCTGCTCATTTTCATTGTAAGGAAGGTGTCTGGTTTGTCGAAGTCCTTGCATTTCCAACAAATAAACTGCTGGCGTGTGAAAGAGTTTCTCCACCTTATTCGACAAATGCTTGGAAAGCACTGAGTCTGCCATGCAGGGCTGCGTGTGAGCCAAGTGCTGAGTAAGCCGTGCAGGACCCGCGTCCTGGGAGCTCCTCGCGCGCAGGGAAGCAGGCGTCACACCTGCACACATTCACACTGAGCTGTCTTCCTGCTGAGCGGAATAGCTTGCTCCCAAGTAAATTATAGGAGGTTCCCTGGGGAAGTGGCCGTGAAGGGCAAGTAAACAGTAGCAGCCCCAAAAGGGGTGAATGTGTTCCTAGAATCAGGGGGCAGCATGTGCCAAGTTCCCAGAGGCGGGAAGGAGTTTGGCAATTTTGAGAAACACACAGGTGGGCAGAGTGACTGAACTCAGGCAATGCCCAGGTAATGCACAAGATAGGTTCTGTAGGTTTGCTCTCAGGTTGAATCTGTATGTAAGTTGGAACAGGCACATTTACCAATCACCTGTGATAGCCTCCGCTCGTTAAGGGTGAGTCCCGCATCAGTGGGATGTTTATAACGTGGGGACTGCCCGTGTAGAGTGTTGCAAACCAGTGCAGAGAGGGGAGCGAACCAGAGTGGAATTCAGGGAACTGAGGAAAATACAGCACAAGAGAAGACACAGAGACAGAAGATGAGACCCGGAGGACTGGCTGAGCTGATGGCTGCAGCCAGCACCAAAGCACAAAATCAGCTTTATTTTATACTATCTGTACAGGTTGTCGGGAGAAGTAGCATAAACAAAAGACATAGTTTTGGGCTTACAGTCCAATTCGGAAATGTAAATGCCTTCAATAAAGACAAATCATCTTGTTAATAGTTTGTACTCAACTTCGTTAACATATGACAAGAAGTAAGGAGGGAAAGATTAGTTCACTAGGCAAAGAAGGAGCTGTGTGACTTCCGCAGAGGGAGCACGTGGAGAGGAATATGGTTGTTTGGGGAACAGAGGAGAAGCAGTCGGGGGTTCACTCCCGAATGTTGCTGCCTCACGGCCTGCTCTCCACAGTAGAGAGTGAGGAGGTGGAAATATGAGATGGGACTTCAGGGCATTGAGCAGACTTTGTAGGCCATGGTGAGGGTTTGCACTTTGTCGCTCAAAGCAGAAGAAAGCCAAGGTTTTGACAGTGACATGATCAGGTGCACTGACGATTGTGTAGATAACGAATTCATGGGGTGGAGGCCAGTTGCGCCAGTGTGGGAAGGATCCAGGTGAGACGCCATGGGGGCAGAGGAATGCACAGAAAGGAGAGTTTGTGGGAGACCCTGGAGGTGGAGCGTGAAGGGCTTGGTCAGTGAGTGGAAGTGGGGGTGTGCAGGAGGGATGGGGTTTTGTGGTCTCTGCCTGAGCCGCTGTTGAATGCACGGAGTTGCCGAGGTCACAGGGGAGAAGATACTGGGGGAGAAGACAAATGGCCCTTGAACCCAAGCCCCCCAGAAAGCACAGCATTTCCAGCTTTGATGGGAGGGGACCCAGCAAAGCAGACGGCGGCAGCGTGGCAGAGAGAGGGACTGTGGGCCACACACTGGCTGCTCCCAAATCCCAGGCACCATCCTGTCTTCCCTTTCTGTGCCCCCACGTCCTGCTTGCTGGCTCTTCCATCAAACAGTTTCCATTCTGTTTCAACACTTACCACCCTGGTCCAAGCAGCTGTCATCTCTTCCTGAACACAGAGGTTCCTGTCACGTCTTCCACTCCGACCCCTCCCGTCCTCCTTTTCTGCAGCTGCTGAGCCAGCCTGTGTTTAAATGGAAATCAGATGATGTCACTCTCCTGCCTGAATCTCCCCCAAGGATTCCCATTGTGGAATACCATCCCTACGCCTTACCTCGGCCCCTGGGCCCTAAGGATGTGTTTCCCACCGCATCTTGGGGCTGCTGCTCCCCACTCTGGGTGGGTCTCTGCCTCTGCTGACCTGGCACCCCGCACGCCCCACTCTCAGCCCTCTCCGGCCCTCGGACTTGCCCTGTCTTCAATACGGAATGCTCTCACTCACTCAGCATTTCGGGCTCAGGGAGCCTTTCCCTGACCTCCTAATTATATGTTTGCCATTTCCTCTCACCCTAATCCCATCACCCTATTCTGTTTTCTTCATAGCGCATATTATTATTATCTGAAATTGCTGTGATCACCCATTCCCACCCCTGATAAGGGAGCACAGATCTCCCCTCTCTGTCAACTGTGTTCTCAGTGCCTAAAACAGGGCCTGCCACAACGGAGCAGTGACCAAAATAGGTTCCTGTCTGGAACGGCTGGTCTGTGAGTATTTCAGGCACTAGCCTGAACACACTAGCTTGCCAATTCGAATCCTTCCTGTTCTGTGATGGGCAATTTAGCTCAGTGCTTCTGAGGTGAAGCTCCAAATCTGATTGCCCAAAGGAGCGGAGCCAAGTTCTGTTGTTTTCTGATTTTGCCTGACCTTGGGCAAGTTAATTACCTTGTAAGCCTTAGTTTCTTCATTTGGGAAATAAGAGCAGTAATGATTTTCTACCCAGTAGGATGTTTGGGAATTCAAAAAGGTAATACATGCTCATGCCTAGCACAATGCTTAGCTTAATATGAAGGAAATTAACCTGCTGCTGTCAGCAACGGCCCCACTTTGGTTAGGCCGAAGTAACCCTTGAGAACTACTGAACTTTGACCAAAAATCTTGGGCTTTGTCTTTTGGGGTGTGAACCACAGAAGAGCCGGTTTCCTGGGCTTGGAATTAATTGGAGGATAGTAGATAACAGTTTTTGGAGGTAGGGAATATGATAGTATGTGTGTGTGTTTGGGGATGAGGGTAGGTATTAGAATGAGACTTTCTACCTCTGAGTCATCCTGCAGACTCTGTTCCATATGCCAAGGCAATGTTTAGAGAGAACCTGTCTCAGATAGGTCAGAGTGACTGCACCCAAATCTTGGGATGTTCTGTTTCCATCTCTTAATTCGTAGGATTCTATCTGAACTCTAGAACCAGGGGAAAGTTTATTTTAATGGTTTCTCTTGGACCCTGAAAATCATTGTGGAACATGAAGTTTGCTAAGATCTTCCCACCTGGGCAGTATTGGATCAGGACTGGCTTCACCCAGCGTGGATCTTTGGCAGCGGAGGCAAACAATTTCAGCAGCTTTCTAGATCTTTGGGCAATTTAATCCTTTTGAGACTCGATGGTCTCATACATGAAGTGGGAGTGACCAAAGTGTTGGGGAAGAGAGCTAATAAATAATACAGAGAGTCACTAGGGTATATGAGATGCTATAATGCTTGGCATATGTTAAACCATCAATTTCTCCTTCATCTCAGAGAATTTCTTTAGAAACTTATAATCTGTTAGATGCTATAGTCTCCTAACTTCTTACCTAATGCCTTTGGTCATGGATTGCCCTTATCCCCTTTTGATATGAAGATATACCTCCTTAATCTATTTCTTCTCTTCTCTGGTCATTTGGTGACATCTTTTTAACTTGTTGATACTTAAGTTTGACACAAATAAAAACTCATCAGTAATTTCCAGCAAGTTTTACCTGGAAGCCCCTTTTTCCATCAAATCTAAGCTCTCAAATTCATATCAGTATCTCTCCTGGAATGACAGTTAGGTACCCATCAGTAGAGGACTTGAATAAATGTATTTTGTCAATTGCATTATTCAGTGATGTATGTAGCCATTAAAATAAAACTTTAAAAAAGACAGCTGTGTATGTAATGATGGGACATGATAGGAAAGATAGACATCCTTACGTGGAAAGGAAGGTGAGGCACAGAGTCATGCGTGTAATATGCTAATATTTGTAGGGAGAAATAGTCACTAAAAGTGGACACACACACACATAAAATTGGATCTGAGACTGGGTGTGGTGGTTGACACATGTGAAATTTTAGCACTTTGGGAGACTGAAGAGAAAGGATTGCTTGAGGCCAGGAGTTCAGGACCAGCCTGGGTGACATAATGAAACCCTATCATTACAACAATTTTATTTTTTATTAAAAATGGATTTGCTCAGAATATTTGTGGAAGGATCAACAAAGATCTGGTCACTATCATGGTCTCTGGTGAGGGGAACTCAGTGGTGGAGGGATAGGGTGGAAGGGAGACTTTGCTGTGAACTCTCCAGCACCTTTTAGTTTTATACCATACATACGCATATATTTTGTACTCAAAAATTTATTCATTCACTTGATAGAGAGCAAGAAAAAAGAAAAAGAGAAAGGTTATGCACCTCGTTAAACATTTAAAAAATGAAAAGGCAATTGAAACAGGAATGCCTTTCCTAATTTTTGTTACTTTATCTCTTAATACTATCGTCTTTGCTAAAGGCATCTGGGAATTGTCTGTGAGGATGTTGGGAGGATTGAAATGAGGAGAAAATGATGTTGCTTAGCCTGGCTCAGGAGCAGGGCACCTCCAGCCCTGCCACTTCAAACTCTGTTTCCCAGTCCGAATTTTCCTGTCCCCTCACCGTGATTCCTCCGAGCCTCTGGTCAGCCTCGTGGTCCTCCAGTGGCTGTTCTCGTCCCGTGGAGCTTGACCTTCATTTTTCTATCACCCACTGGCACCGTTTTCTGCTCAATGCATTAACAAGACAGATCAGACTAGTCATTTTTCACATTTGGAAAAACTCTGCTGTCCTCCTGGTGGATAAATTTCTTCAAAGGATGTTGACTCCTGGGCCATTAGGAGTCCCCTTCACGATAGGCAAGATCCTCACTTGCTCCTTTCCTGGATTTCGGAAAGATTCTGAAATGCTGAAGCCTTGTCCTGAAGGACAAGAGAGTGTGAATGAGAGTATGAGAGTGTGAATGTTCATCATAAACTAAAATGGTCTTTTTATGTGAGCTGGCCGGTATCACAGCTGCACTCTCTGACATTCAGGGTACAGCGTCTTCATGGATTGATTATTGGGGTGTTTTAGGAACTTGCCCATTCAACCAGGTTTCTCAACCTGTTGACATTGGGGGCCTGGCAAGTCTTTGTTGTAGGAGACTGTCGTGTGCACTGTGGGACACGTAGCAGTGTCCCTGGCCTTTGCCCACTGGGTGCCAATAGCATCCCCCGTATTGTGACAACCAAAAATGCCTCCAGATGTCAGATGTCCCCAGGAAGGCAAAATCACCCCTGGTTCAGAACCAAGGCCTTGACCTGTGCCCTTTCTCTGAGGCTATAGCCAGAATGTTCTGCCTGTTTCTGTGAAGAACAGACCCTGTTTCTATAAACTTTCACACACATTTCCGTGACCACAGTTATGGGTGTTTCCCCCACCCCAAGCAAGTCTCCAACTCTCCAAACACCAGCTGGGTTTCCCACAATCCAGTTCAGTTCTGACACGTCTACCTGGAGTTGGGACGGGATCCCACAGCTTAAGAACTCTGTCCCGCACGACTGCTCACCCCCTTCAGATGCCAGTTGCAAATCCTGGCCTTTCGTGTTTCTGACTGACCGGCCATATGAGGGTTCCCACAGCCACCTCCTTGGCTTTGATAATATTTGCGTGAGCTGAAATGACCCTCGGACCCCAGGGAAACCCACTTATGTTAGCCAGTTGATTATGAGGGATCTCATAGAGGGTGCAGAACAGTCAGATGAAAAGAGACTTAGGGCAAGGCACGATGACGTTTATTCTTTAGCTCCACCGTTAGAAGTAAGTTCCATGAGAGCAGTGTCTAGTGTTCTTTACCACTGGCATTGTACCGGCCTCCATAGACACTGGGTTAGCGAAGGAATTATCTTGGAAGCTCCCTGCGTAATAGTAACCCCAGGAGGCTCTGGGATGGGCACGGGTCAGTCACTTTCTAGCGCAGGCCCACCTTTGCAGCCATGCAGACTGGAGGACCTGAGGGGACACCAGCGGCTCTTGCCTTATTCTTGCTCTGCCTTCTGTCTGCACGTGCTGCTTGGTCTGAGCTCAGAAAGGAGAGGGCTGCTCAGTACTAGTGAGGAAGGAACAGGTCATGCTCCACTCCTGCGGCAGCGGCTTGCCCTTCCCTCCCTCTAACGTGAGGTCTTAACATTTAATACGTGTACGGTCTTGCAACTATCACGGCTATCTAATTCAGAATGTTTTCACCATCCCCAAAGGAAACCCCGCGCCCATTAAAGCCTTCCTTCTGCATTCCCTCCTCCCCTCACAGCTCCCTGAGAAACCCTACTCCACTTTCCGTCTCTAAGAAGATGCTTATTCTGGATATTTCCTATAAATAGAACCGTGCAGTGCGTGTCCTTTCGTGTCTGGCTCATTTTGCTGTTATCTGCATGACGTCTGCCGTGCTGGTCCCTGTTGCGGCGTGTCAGAACTTCATTCCTTTTTATGTCTGAGTAATGGTCCCTATCGAGCATTCCCAGGAAGGCTGGATATTCCACCTTTGTTAATCCATTCGTTCATCAACAGATTTTTGAGTTCTTACTTTTTGGGTATTGTGAATAGGACTGTTACTTGCATGTGTGTGCACGTTTTAGTTTGAATATGTTTTCAGACACTTTAAAACTCACGTACACTCACATACATACGTACACACACACTGGCCCGCGAGTGTGCCATACAGAAATTCTTTTTAACTTATTGACATACTACTAAACTTTCACAGCATCGCACAATTTTAAATTCCCACTGGTAATGCATTTGGGTTCACTTCTGCACATGCTCACTGGTATTTATTTTCTGTTTTCTTTTTAAATTATTATTAATATTGTTATAACTATCTTAATGAGTGTGAAGTGGTGTCTCATTGTGGCCTTGATTTTGGATTCTGTAATGACTAATGAAGCTCATCACCTTTTCATATTCTTATTGGCCATTCTTATATCGTCTATGGAGTGTGCCTTTATTTTGATGACTTCTTCCTTTGCATTATAATTATGGGTGAACAGTTTTCTCCCTTTGACCATAAGGTGCCTCATTTATAAAAATAGGGCTAATATTCTCTTCAAGAAAGAGATCGATATTTAAAAATTATATTTACATTGCTCAAATCTTTGTTAACATGATTTTGATATGTTCTTTTTTTCCTTCTTGCTGTTCTACTTCATTTTAACCTACAGCACATAAGCCTTAGGATTCTTTTCTAAAGTGACAAATTTAATTCAGTTTTAATTTTCTGAATTTTGATATCTCTAAGCCTAACCCATCACTATATAATGTGAATCTTTAGGTATAAACGTATTTTAAAGTCAGTTTGTTTCTTATCTAATATAATAATACCTAGGCAAATGTTTGCCTTTTTGCTATTTTAAAGTCATCAGGTGACTATTGAAAGTAGTTTTCATTACACTATTTGTTTCCTTTCCAGAAAAAGTTGCCTCTGACAACACTGGCTCAGTGTCTGATGGAGGGGTCAGCTATCCTGGGAGATGACACACTTCTTGGGTAAGACGATACCTTGCATGTATTGGTGCCAAATCTGGGTAAATCCCCATCCATTCAAAAAGGGATTAGAACTCCTCAGGGAGGCAGTGAGGACGCCTGAGTTCTGGTTGGAGACTTGGATGGAGAAGAAGAAAATGTTACCGGTTAGAAATCAAAACCCTTTGGCTCTAACGTTATTGGCTCTGTGTGAGGTCGAGGCCCACATGGAGAGGTTAACAGACAATTGGTGAAGGACAATGGCTGCACTACTGACCTCTCACAGCACTGTGCTACCTGAACTGTCCACTGGCGATGCATTTGGATTGATTTCTGTACATGCTCACCAGTATTTATTTTCTGAGATTTGTTTTAATTGTTAATATTGATATAACCATCTTAATGAGTGTGAAATGGTATCTCATTATGGCCTTGATTTGGGATTCCCTAATGAGTAATGAAGTTCATCATCTTTCTATCTCTCCTATATCTATCTATAGATATCTTTCTATCTCTATCTATTCTTGACAAAGTGAAGCTCGGTCTGTAAAATAAAATAAATAAATTTTTTTTTTTTTTTTGAGACAGAGCCTCAAGCTGTCACCCTGGATAGAGTGCTGTGGCATCACAGCTCACAGCAACCTCCAATTCCTGGGCTCAAGCGAGTCTCCCGCCTCCACCTCCCAAGTAGCTGGGACTACAGGTG
>CAUYRH010107216.1:0-14816 GCA_963574655.1 Perodicticus potto | reverse complement strand
CCCTCCTTCCTTCCTTCCTTCCTTCCTTCCTTCCTTCCTTCCTTCCTTCCCTTGCTCCCTCCCTCCCTCCATGCTTCTTTCTTTCCTTTCTTTCCCTCTCTCTCTCTCCTCTTTAAGTAAATATGCCCATGGAAGTTAGATTAGGCATTCCTTTTTTTTTTTTTTTGACTAAACCATAAAAATATTCTGTGAGGCTTTATATCACTGCAATTAAGCAAAAGAAAAGCAGGGGTCTTTGGGAAGGCTGAAGAAACTTTTGATCCCATTAGGGCTACTGGGAGATTTGCTGAGCAAAGTCAGAAAAGGTTAATGTCTAACCAGGGCTTAATTTATGATCTGAGTGTACAAACCACTTTTAAGACCATACAGCTGACTAATGAATTTATTAGGGAGATTAATGCTTATTATCTGCCATTTCAAGCTGTGCTGGTATGAGCTAACTTGGTTGTTATACCTTAGAACATGCTGAAACCTCCCAAGGTTCATCTGAACAGGGGTGTGTTCCCCAAGCTCCCACAGGGATTGAGGTGGAGGGTTGAGAGGAGTCAGCCCCCGCTCTTGTGTTGGCTTCTGCACCTGCCAGCCTCTTGCCAAGACCACCATAGACCAGGAGGGTAGCACAATTCCCTCCATCCATCCTGCTCAGGGCCTGCTGGGGTAAGATCAGGCACTGTACCTGATATATGTACATTGTCCCTGCAGAATTAATTGTCCCCACATTCTGGTAGCCAAGTGGCCACCTCTCTTATGGAAAATAAGCATATTTCTTTCCCACTGCCATTCACTTTCAGCCCTTCCCCACTCTTACCTCACACAAGTGAATCATACTGTACATGCAGATAAAACCGAACCTCATTAAGGCAGTCTTGGGTAAGGCAGAGCTAATCATCTACTTCATCCACACCAAGCCCCAGAGTCTTAACTGAACAGTCCAGTACAGTCCTCCTTGTCCAGGTATCTCTTCTTCTTTAACTCAAAGTCAATGAAAACAGAGAAGGGGCTCATAAAGAAAAGCCTAATCTGTATGATGGAGTGATAACCACATGCATTTAGTCTTTATATTTGACCTAGAGCGTGTAACTTGTATGGCCCTTTGATCAGTTAAATTAGAATCAGGCCAACTTTTATTATCAAGTAGCACAGTATCTCTCAAGGACCAACTCAACACTCCTTGATTTGTCCAAAGACATGAGGGACTTATCCAAACCAAGGAGAGTGGGAGCTGAACACTCCCAACAGTAGTGCCATACTGCTGTTGCTTTGACTGTGGTTGTGACTGTTGATGACCGGTCCCACACAGGCTAGGGGGACACTTACCCACTGTTATAATGAGTCTCTTACTGCTCCAATGATACGCTGACCAGCAGTGCCCCAATTTAGGATTGACCTAAGGTCAAAATTCTTCTCATTAATCTCCACGTGCTTCATAACCGTCCCCAAGTTGTAGCCCTACACTACTGTATTTGTGCTCAGTGGTGTGCTGTGCCAACACCACCTCTCACATACCCCCTTTTTACTTCTCTTTGCATTGGTTTTCCCTCATAACAAGTTCTTCTTTGAGATCTCTTTCTTATTAGCATATATGAATGGGCCTACCTCAATGGAAGAGGTATTCTTGAAGTGTTGAACCTCAAAAGAATAAGAACTTGGGTGGTACCTGTGGCTCATCGAGTAGGGCGCCAGCCCCATATACCAAGGGTGGTGGGTTCAAATCCGGCCTTGGTCGAACTGCAAAACAGAAAAATAGCCGGGCATTGTGGCGGGCGCCTGTAGTCCCAGCTACTCGGGAGGCTGAGGCAAGAGAATCGCCTAAGCCCAGGAGTTGGAGGCTTCTGTGAGCTGTGGGATGCCACAGCACTCTACTAAGGGCGATAAAGGGAGACTCTAACTCTACAAAAAACAAAGAATTAGAACTAGCCTAGGATAAAGGAGGGAAGGGGAAGGAGAGGGGAAGGGAGGAGGGTGGGTCGATAGAGGGAGAGTTAGTGGGGGGACCACACCTATGGAGCATATTGCAAGCACAAGTTGGATTTATCAGGTGTAGATCATAAATGTCTTAACGCTGTAATTTGGTAAATGAGGTGAAGGCTATGTTGATTAGTAGGATGTAAGCACTCCAATTTGTACAAATAACCAACATATTAAATCCCATAATGGCATAAATGTATTCATGTAGAAATGACTTAATAAAAAAAAAAAAAAAAAAGGACTAAGGATTCTTAATCCCTCTCATTAAAGACAGCTCCTTCAGGGCGGCGCATGTGGCTCAGTGAGTAGGGCGCCGGCCCCATATACCGAGGGTGGCGGGTTCAAACCCGTCCCCGGCCAAACTCCATCAAAAAATAGCTGGGCGTTGTGGCAGGCGCCTGTGGTCCCAGCTACTTGGGAGGCTGAGGCAAAGAGAATCGCCTAAGCCCAGGAGCTGGAGGTTGCTTGACTCCATGACACTCTACTAAGGGCAATAAAGTGAGACTCTGTCTCTACAAAAGAAAAAAACAAAAAAAAGACAGCTCCTTCACACTACAAAACTTTCCTGCCTCTCCCTCAGAGGGCAGCTCTCTAAAAGAAGAGGATCCAAAAAAGTGAACACCTTTCTCCTTGCTTTGAGCCTAAGAAGGTCTGAAGAGAGACACTTTGCTAAACATAAAAAATGCTGGCCATTTGCTCTGCCCTCCTCATTCTCTCCCAAAATAACAGAAAAGAAGAATACAGTTTCTGTCCACTGGGCACCCCATCCCGAACAACTATATCAATTTCTGATTTTTTTT
Source organism: Perodicticus potto (assembly GCA_963574655.1). Lineage (NCBI taxonomy): Eukaryota > Metazoa > Chordata > Mammalia > Primates > Lorisidae > Perodicticus > Perodicticus potto. Next base: position 12,048 of record CAUYRH010107216.1, on the reverse strand, counting down.
TGCTAAAGAACTATTGTTGAAGGTTAGAGAAAAAAGAGACTTGGCCAATGGAGACGTTTCTGTTCTGCTATGGTCTGGATTTTTCTTCCTCAATGTTACACTAATTATCTTCTATCTGTGTGCTCTGAGATATCCCAACTCGCAGCTCACTTGTTCACTTACTTAAAGATCAGACTTTATTCTTACCTTTGTCTCTTCTTTTCCTCGCAGGTGGGAACCCGCATGTGTGCTCTGCAGGTGGGGGCGCATTAATAACCATCTCAGGTAGACTTGTCTTCCGTTCACAAGATGCTGCCTCTCTGCTCTCTGTCCTGGGTGGGGGTCGGCACTTCCTTTCGGGGTACTGTGTTATGGATCTGAGGGAGGATGGGAATGACCTTTTATTCTGCTGCCTTTGACATGGGGTTAGTTCCTGATTGAAGCCTGAGCTACAGCAGGTTTTTTACTCTGAAAGGCAGAAACAGGGAAACAATAGGACACCTCCTATATGACACCACTGAACAACAGCTCTGGATCCTTCAGTTCCTGTTCATTTGTATTCAAATATCTCATGCACTGTGTCATGTGGTTTTATAAACTTATCTTCAATTTATCAATTTAAGGCACTCCTTTCCAATTCTGGGAGACAAGAAGAGTCACTCACTCAATTGACCTCAGGGTCTAGGCAGGAACTGGGTTCTTCAATTTATCTTTCAGTACACACAGTCTTTCATCATATACGTGCAGCATGCACATGGGACATGCAGGAATATTCCTCAAGCCCAGGAAGAAATTTGTTTGCTCCCATTTTCCTTGAAATATAATTTTCAATATATCTTTTGCTGCCTCACATTTGATAAGGGTATGGGCCCAGATAAATATTTCTCTCCTTCAAGATAGCAAGTAGAAAGATCACTAGATGACAACTGGCACTCAGCTCTGAAATCAAGGAAATAGTAGGGGATGGGTCGGGGGTTGGCTGTGGCACTCGAGTAGTCACTACCACTTCCAGCTGATCGTTGTCATACAAAGAATGATCAATATTGCCTGAGAGGCCAGTCTGGTCACACAGTCTCATGTTTCATGAAGGCCAGATAACCCCGATTGTGTGTGTGTGTGTGTAATGTCCTCATTTTAAAATTTTGTCTCCAATTTTGTAAAAATACTGTGCAGGGCGGCGCCTGTGGCTCAAAGGAGTGGGGCACCCTCACCTCTGGTATATGGGTTCAAACCTAGCCCTGGCCAAAAAAAGAGAAAGAAAAATACTGTGTAATCCAAACAAAACATGCCTGCAGACCAGATCTAGGCTTAGGCTTCAGACTACCAGTTTGGAACCTGCAATGGGAAATGATAACATATGGGAAGCACAGGGGTACCCCAGTGCTTTGAAGTAAGCAATAGGCTGCTGAATTCACTTTGCTGTCAATGCATGAGAGAGCAGATGAAACCTGTCGGCATCTTCATCTGAGGTACTTCTTTTTCTTGAGGAATAAATCGTGTAAATCATGACAACAATGTGTGCAGCTTTCATCATCCCTTAGCAAAAATAGACAGAAAAGAAATGTATTCTCTCATTTTGTCCAGGGAGAAAAATATTCAGAGAGCATTACTTTCCTTGGTTCAAATTGGACATTCTAACATGGAAGTAGGTAAGTGCTCGGGGGTGGAGAGGTGTGGACTGTGTGCTCACTGGTGCTTTTTTCCCCTTGTAGCTAGGGGTGTAAGGACTAGAAGTAGAACAGTGTCTACTCTGTGAAAGAAAGCAATGACATGAAACATGGAAAGAGATCATCAAATATACTGCTGTTTGCAGATATCCCTGAGGCAGGTATCACGTAGTCCAACATCTGGATGAGTCACTGAATCCGTCAGCTCTTAGACATCCCTGGTGTATGAGCACCACAAGTGCACTGTTTCCACTTATGGATGTAACGCCTTTCTCTTCCTTTCTTCATGCTTTCAGCCAACAGAAGAATCCAGAGTCACTTGATTTAGTATTCCTGCACTATAAACAAGGCACTGATGGACACTGTTCTAGCCCTTTCACAACCCCAGAAGGCCAGACCAGTCTTACTGGTCTCCTGAATTAAGTAAAACTGATCATATTTAGAGCACATGTGTAACCCTCACGCTATCCAATTATAACTGAATAGATTACACACTGAGAAAGCTGGCTCCTTACTTATAGTGGTGCTAATAATTAGTAATGTTCAAAGTTGCATAAAAAATATGGTGGCTGACTCCTATAATCCTAGCACTCTGAGAGGCCAGGGCAGGAGGATTGTTTAAGGCCAGGAGTTCAAGAGCAGCTGGAGCAAGAGTGAGACCTTGCCTCTATCAAAAATAGAAAAATTAGCCAGGCATTGTGGTGCACACCTGTATTCTTAGCTGCATGGGAGGCTGAGGCAGGAGAATTGCTTGAGCCCAGGAGTTTGAGGTTGCAGTGAGCTATAATGACACCATTGTACTCTAGCCTAGACAACAGAATAAGACCCTGTCTCCAAAAAGAAAAAAATCCTCATTAAGTAATGAAGAGGGAAATGAACGTAAGTACAGCCTGAGTTTAACTTCTTGGGCAGAAAAAGGTAATTTGGTTGTTTTCAAATCCATAACAGAAATGCTAATAGGTACAGCCAACTTGGCCAAAAAAAAAAAAATGTAACCTGTTCATAGATCTATTGCTTTAATTAATAGACATGATTTTTAATTGGACTATCAATTATCTGTAGGTAAATGAGTATTGGAAAATTACTTGTTCTCTTGAAGTCTCCCAAATTTTGTTCTTGTAGTCATCTTTGAGTCATCCCTAAATATCAAGATATTATACCAAGGCCTGATAATTGTTATCTAGGTCTGCCTTGACGATCTACCCTTCCCTCCTCTGCCTCTCAGCTAACTTTCTAGCTCACTACTTCTCAAATTTTAGTGGCAAAACTACTGAAGATTTTGCTAAAATATATTTTCTGGTGGCAATCCTGTTGGTCCAGAGACCACACTTGGTGTAGGAAGGCTGCCCTCTATGGTCTCCAAGCACAGTCTCCTCTGTGCCCTACTCTCAAGTCTAACCTTGTTGACCCTTCTCTTCCAGCTCCCTTCTCAAATATCCTTGCTACAAGATAATGTTTCCTCAGTGTTCACCTGGTCCTTGCAGTAAGAGATCAGCCTCCCTTAGAGAGAAAGAGACCCAGGCCTACCCAGAGGCCTGAGTTAACTCTTCCAGAAAAGACCTGATGACAGAGTAAAGCCAGCTGTCTTCTCCCAAATCTCCCATTCTCTCATGCATTTTTTTTCCTAGCTCTGCTCTTTGCTGCCAATATCATACCAGTCCCAAGTGATTTTCTCTCTGCTGCCACTTAAGAACCATTAAAAGAGCCAAAAGCTCTTTTTCTTAGTTATGCTTAGCCCAAAAAGAACAAATAGGAAGTAGGGATAGAAATTCTTAAGAACACGATGGGAATTCATCAGATTCAAGTATCTGATCTTAAGGCAATGCACTCCAGCCCCAAAACCTGGTATAATTTTCTCAGAACATGGTCTCACTTTTTCTTTCCAATTCCAACTTCTATTATCATGGGCATTATCTTATTTCTAATGTCCTGGAAGGACATTTTTTTTCTTAAACAACTTAGAGCCAGATATAAACTTTCTAGGCACCCTATATTCTCCCACTTAGTTCTACTTTGCAGTTGGAGAGTATTTCATGGCCAAGGTCAATGACAGACAAATAAATGACCTTGTTCGTCCTGGCCCAGCTTTGCCTGCATGAAAATATTTTGTGATCCAGGTGAGCTCTCTCTCTCCATGTAGAGAAAAATGATTTTGTCCACATACATAAAATAGCAATAACCACTCCTTAAATATACAATATCTATAACATATGTAAAATGCAAATTATCAAACAATACTCAGGGCTAACTTATCTAATATAAAAATAAAGTATCTAATATAAAAAATAAGTAAGTGAAGTGATGGCAATGTTAATTAGCTTGATTGAAGCAGTACATATTGTATACCAAATCATCACATTGTACCACATAAATGTATACAGTTATGATTTTAATTAAAAATAATTAATTTTAAAGAAGCATCTACAGGGGTGCTGCCTATGGCTCAGTAAGTAAGATGCCAGCCCCATATACCAAGGGTGGCGCGTTCAAGTCCAGCCCCAGCTTAAACTGCAACAACAAGAAAAATACCCAGGGCGGTGCCTGTGGCTCATCGAGTAGGGCTCCGGCCCCATATACTGAAGGTGTCGGGTTCAAACCCAGCCTTGGCTGAACTGCAAAACAGAAAAATAGCCAGGCGTTGTGGTGGGTGCCTATAGTCCCAGCTACTTGGGAGGCTGAGGCAAGAGAATCGCCTAAGCCCAGGAGTTGGAGGTTGCTGTGAGCTGTGTGACGCCACGGCACTCTACGGAGGGCAATAACGTGAGACACTGTCACTACTAAAAAAAAAAAAAAAAAAAAAAAACCAGGCGTTGTGGTGGGCGCCTGTAGTTCCAGCTACTTAGGAGGCTGAGGCAAGAGAATCTCCTAAGCCCAAGAGCTGGAGGTTGCTGTGAACTGTGACATCACAGCACTCTACCCAGGGTGACAAAGTGTGACTCTGTCTCTAAAAAAATAAATAAATAAATAATAGCATCTACAGTAAGCACAGTGCCTAAAAACCATGATAATTTTAGGGGCCCACAAAACTGTTCTTTTAAAATTGGAAGAAAATTGGCTCAGCGCCTATAGCTCAAGCGGCTAAGGTGCCAGACACATACACCAGAGCTGGCAGGTTCAAATCCAGCCTGGGCCTGCCAAACAACAATGACAGCTACAACCAAAAAATGGCCGGGCGTTGTGGTGGGTGCCTGTAGTCCCAGCTACTTGGGAGGCTGAGACAAGAGAATTACTTGAGCCCAGGAATTTGAGGTTGCTGTGAGCTGTGACACCATGGCACTCTACCCAGAACATAGTGAAACTCTGTCTCAAAAAAAAAAAAAGATAAAATAAAAAGGCATGTGGTAAAAGACTAATTATAAAAAATATATATAAAATTGGAAGAAAAAATAAATATAAGAAGTATATAATAGTGAATGCAGTCTGGATTATATTCACCTTTGTATTTATATAGTAATAAAATGTAATTTTTAATATTTTCTGTGAAGGACAGGGCCCATGAATGTAAAAAACACCTAGAACATGTGAAAGTCACAATACAGCCCTGAGGGATAATAATTAGAGGGTCATTCTCTCTGAGACTGTCAAGATCTTCTACAACTTAACCTCACCCCAGAATTTTAGCCTATTTCTAATTTTTTCCTCTGCTTGGGCCCTCTTTCAAATGAAGCTGTTTTTCCTCTCCAACTATGATTTGGGGGAGAGGCCCAAGTCAAGTTTTTTTGTTAAGGTGTTTTTATTCACTTATTTTTCCCCATCTGGAAAGCTTTCCACTCTACCATTTTAATCCCACCTTCTTTCATGAGACTTTCCCTAACTACAGTTGCCCTCTGTTTTCTCGCCTCTTGTAGCACTTTGAATTCACCACACCTGCCAGAGCACAGGCAAACCTAGACGGAAAGCAACCACCATTTGCCCAATGAGAAATCATGTTCCCCTCAAAAGAAAAAGAGATTTGGCCAATTTCATTTACAAATTTTTAGTGATACGGTTAGGATAGACAAATGTCTACTTAAATTTAAATTAATTTAAACTTATTAATTTAAGTACACAAAGGTTCTTAAAAGTGCTATTTGTACAAAATCATGTCTTGATCTAGAAATACTGCCCTTTGGTCTTATCTCACATTTAATGAGACAGTTTTATTTGAGCTCCTCATTGCAACTTAGGTTCTTAGTCATCACGATGGCCACCTTTTGAGTCATCAAGTGCAGTGTCAAGATGATATCATCGTCACGTCCAATTAAGTCCTTTGCTTCCAGATAAGTCCTTTTTGAAATCCTGTATAGGGCTATTGCTGAAAAATGTATTCTAAGCTACAAGTAGCTGTTCACAGAATAGTGGGACTGTTTGCTTATATTTGTAATTTCTTCAATGTTATCACGAATTGCTTTTGAAAAAACGATCTTGCATTAAACTCAATCTTCTTTATAATTACAGCTAAGATTTTCAATTGAGAGACCACTGCCTCCAGAATAATTACTACTACACATTAAACCGCCATATTCTTTTTGAAACAATTTCATCACTTGATATCTAAAAAAACCTCAAGTTAGTGGTGACTGAGGTGGTATCAGTTTGTTCTTCTTTAATAGTTTATTGTTCAAAATAAATCATTGAGACAGAGCCTGTAATGACAAAGACTTGAAAGGACTAGAATTTAAGCCCACTCTTTTTTATTTTATTTAATTAATTAATTTATTTATGTATTCATTTCTTTATTGAGACAGAGTTTCACTCTGTCACCCTGGGTAGAGTGCCATGGTGTCACCCTAGCTCACAGCAGCCTCCTGGGTTTAAGTGATCCTCTACCTCAGCCTCTCAAGTAGCTGGGACTACAGGTGCCCACCACGACACCTGGCTAATTTTTCTATTTTTAGTAGAGATGAGGTTTCTCTCCTCCTCAAGCTGGTCTCCAACTCCTGAGCTCAAGGGACCCTCCTGCTTCATCCTCCCAGAGTGCTAGGATTCCAGATGTGAGTCATCACTCCCGACATAAGCTTCTTTCTTTTTCTGAAAGACAACTTAGGAGATATGATTTTGTTTTGTATTTGAGCCTACGTTGTGTGTCCTACCATCTGTTCTTTACAGCTTGTTATTTATTCCAGATGTGTCAATCTTTTCTCTTCCACTCACAAGTAATTTTTATTTTCTAATTTGTATGATGGAAGTTTTGAAACATATACAAAACACAAATATTTGCCTAATGAACTGAATGTACCCATAACCCAGCTTCAACAATAATCAATATATGACCAATCTTTTTTCACTCAGTTTCTGCAACTTGATTATTTTAAGGCAAATTCTGGGCATTACTTCATTTCCTCTGTTACCATATCAAAAAAATCTCACAATTTTCAAACCTAATTTAACAGTAATTCCTTAATATAATCAAACATCCAGTATTCCTATTTTGTTTTATATGTTGTTTTTACATTTTTTACTTCATTCTATCACAAAATAATGCCCATGCTTTGTGATTGTCTGATCAGCCATATTTCTTTTAACCTATAGATTTCTCTTCCCTCTCTCTTTTTTTCCTTTTTTGCAATTTTCAGTTGAAGTCCATTGAGCCATTTGATATGAAGCATTTCTTACAGTCCAGATGTGCTGGCTGCCCTTGGTGTCATTTAACATATTTTTCTGTGCTTTGTATTTCCCATAAATATGTAGTCAGGTCCAGAAGGCTTGATCAGATTTAGCCTCAATTATTACTTCTCTTGGCAAGACTACACTGTATAGGTGGTGCCATGTATTTTTCCTGGAAGGTACCTAATGTCTGTCTCCATTTTTGTAATTTTATCAACCTTAATGATCATTGCCTAGATCAGTGGTTCTCAACCTGTCGTCGCGACCCACAGGAACTGTATTAAAGGGTCGCAGCATTAGAACGGTTGAGAACCACTGGCCTAGATGCAGTAATTCAAATGGTAATAATTCTAACTCTATCACCCATTCTTTATCTATTAGCTGGAATTTTTCTTTAAAGAGAAACTTCCCATAACAACTATTTGGTTGTTGTGCATAGTAAAGGCAGGTTAAACATCTGGTTCTTTATTTATCAGTTTAAAAATGAATGAGAGGGGGTACAGCACCTCACACCTGTAATCCTAGCACTCCGAGAGGCCAATGGAAGAATCTCTTGAGCTCAGGAGTTGCAGACTAGCCTAAGAAAGTGAGAGACCTCTTCTCTATTAAAAATAGAAAAAATTAGTCAGTTGTGGTGGCACTTGCTTGTAATTCCAGCTGTTTGGGAGGCCGAGTCAGGAGGATTCCTCAAACTCATGAGTTTGAGGTAGCTATAAGCCAGGCTGACACCATGGCACGCCAGCCTGGGCAAAAGAGCAAGACTCTCTCCAAAAAAAATATTAATGGGGCGGTGACTGTGGCTCAAAGGAGTAAGGCGCCGGCCCCATATGCTGGAGGTGGCGGGTTTAAACCCAACCCCGTCCAAAAACTTCCACCCCCCAAAAAAATTTAATTCTTGTTAATTAATCTTGTTGTTAGTTAGTCTTGTTGTTCCCTAATATTCTTCAAAGGGGTTCAATATTTATGTGATGGAGTTGTTTGTTTGTTTGTTTGTTTCAGGGAACTTGTGGATTTAAACATATCTGAGGGGTTTAATTCATTATTGATTTTTAGTTTGACTCATCTTTGACTAGTAGGAGCCTATTTCGTAGGGCACCTGAATCTTTTTAACATGACCCTGTAGTCTTTAAGAGCTATTTTGCTTTATGGCATGGCAGTATGGTGCACTTATTTTGTATATGGAAATTCATAATGTTCCAGATTGAAATTAGTCATTTCTCCAAGGAATTACAGTCTGAGGTAATTGGGCTACATATCGGCAATGAATTGTTCACTATTGCTATACCTTTTCCATGGACAGACCTAAGAAATATAAATCTTTCTTTCTTTCTCTCTCTCCTTCCTTCCTTCCTTCCTTCCTTCCTTCCTTCCTTCCCTTCTCACTTTCTCCTTCCTTCCTTCCTTCTTTCTTTTCCTTTTCTCTCTCTTTTTTTGAGAGAGTCTCACTTTGTCATCTGGGCTAGACCTGCTCATAGCTCACTGCAACCTCAAACACCTGGGCTCAAGCAATCCTCCTGGTTTAGCCTCCCAAGTAGCTGGGAATACAGGTGCCCACCATCATACCTGGCTAATAAAAAAAATTTTTTTCTAGACATAGAGTCGCACTAGAACCTAGGCTGGTCCTAGGTCCTAATCTCAAACAATCTATCTGCCTTGACCTCCCAAAGTGCTAGGATTACAGGCTTGAGCCACTATATTTAGCCAGAAATATAAATTTCTTTTAAATCCACTTTATCGAGGTATAATTTATATACAATAAAATTCACACAATTATACGAAGACTTTGGACAAAATGTAACCCCATACAAGTAGTACGCCAATAAAGATATAGCAATTTTCCATCACTTCAGAAAATTTGCTTGTGCCCCTTGATAAATTCCTTCCATTAGGCAGTTACTGATCTGATTTGTCTCACTATATGTTGGTTATGGCTATAGAAGTTCATATAAATGCAATCATACGATATGTACTCTTTCTTTTCTTTTCATTTTATTTTATTTTATTTTATTTTTTTGAGACGGAGTTTCACTTTGTTTCCTTTGGTAGAGTGCCATAGTGTCACAGTTCACAGCAAACTCAAACTCTTGGGCTTAAGCGATTCTCTTGCCTCAGCCTCCCAAAGTAGCTGGGACTACAGGCTCCTGCACAGACGCCAACCACAACTCCCAGCTACTTTTAGAGATGAGGTCCCATTCTGTCTCAGGCTGATCTCAAATCTGTGAGCTCAGGCAATCCACCTGCCTAGGCCCGCCAAAGTGCTAGGATTACAGGCGTGAGCCACCGCACCGGCCTAGAATGTATTCTTTCATGTCTGACTTTTTTTGTTCAGCTTGTTTTTGAGATTCATCCATGGAATTGTAGAGATCACTAACTCATTCATTTTTATTGCTGAATAGTGTTTCATTGTGCAAAAGTACTAACATTTGTTTATCTATTCACCTGTTAATGGATATATTTGATTTGTTTCCAGTTCAGGACTATAAATAAAACTAAAATATATGCATACAAGTATATTATTTAGATATCTTTTCATTTCCCTTGGATAAATACCTAGAATAGAATTGCTAGGTCACATGGTTAGGGCATTGTATGTTTAACTTTGTAAGAAACTATCAAATTGTTTTCCAAAGTAGTCGTTCTATTTAATACAACCAGTGAAAATGTATGAGTGTTCCAGTTGCTCCCCATTCCTGCCAACATTTAGTATTTCCAGAATTTTTTGTTTTAGCTATTGTAGTCAGCATGAAGTGAAATGTCATTGTGGTTTTAATTTTCATTTCCATTATAAATACTTTATCATGTTATTTGGCAATAGGTATATTTGTGCCAATGTGTATGAAGTATCTGTTTAAGACTTTTGACCACATTTTTAGCAAACCAATGAACTAATTAGTTAATGTATTCAATACTGTGCCAACGTGCTGGCAGTAGCAGGGAATAGAAGAAAGTCAGTTTTCATAAATCATCAGATTGTGTCATTTCTCTTCTTAAAACTGAGCGATTTCTTATAGTACTAGAATAAAAAACAGATAATAAACACCGGGGGGGGGAATATTTTGAAATTTAATTATTTTGATTTGACTTGACTACTTTTTACTTGGATTTCGCAAAAGTTCTTTATGCATTCAAGATATAAATCCTTTGTCAGATTTATTCATCGTAAGTAATTTCTCACTGTCTGTGACTTGCTTTTTTGTTTTTTACTTCATGATGCTTTTGAAGAGAGATTTTTAATTTTAATGAAATCAAATTTAATGCATAAAGCTTTTCTTGTCCTATTCTAAGATATTTTTCCCAATTCCAAATTCACAAAGACTTTATTCTATATTTTCTTCTAAAAGTTGTAGCTCTACTTTTACTTGTTAATGTACAGTCCATTTTCATTTCATTTGTGTGTATTACATATAGTGTGATGTAGACATGGGGGGGTCATTTTTTTCCTGTTAGGTATTCAGTTCTTCCAGCATCATTTGTTAAAAAAGACTCTTACTTTCTACATTGAATTACATTAATCTCTTTGCCAAAAATCAATTGACCATAGATTTTGGGGTCTCTATTTGGCCTCTCCATTTTGTTTCATTGATCTACTTATCTTTGCACATCTTTACACTATCTTACTAACTGAAGTTCAAGAGTAAATCTTGAAATTGTGGAGTTCAACCACAGAAGCAGAAACACTTGAAGGTCATATATAATAAATAAGAGATTTGATCTAGGAATTTAATTGTAGGTGATTGTGGTAACTGATTAAACATTTTTTGTAAGACTATTGTCTTAGTGTCATGTACAGAGCTTAAAACCCCTGGGACAGGCAGTCGGAAGAGAAGATAGATATAAGTACAAAGCCAGAACAAGCTGGAACCCACGAATATAAACTAGAACACTGTGTCAGTTCCCACTGCCCCCAACCTTGATGAAGTGTGTCCTACAGGACATGTTGGTGTCCTTTGTCATGGAATTGAACATGAACCTGGCTCAGGAATCAGAAAAGCTGAAGGAGGATCCAGGAGAAGATACATATCTGGCTGCTGCCCAGACGACCAAATAAATCTGCAGATAAATGACAATGGACATGAGCTACAAAAATACCTGCCCTTGCCTTCCTTCTGGTAGGCCTGCTACTTTACTGCTACCCTTCACATCTGACATACAAAAAAGTGTTTCTTGAGGCCCTGAAAACACGTAAGGAAGGGAATTCTCAGAAATTGTAGTTCAGCCTAGCCACAATGACACATTACAAAGCCACCACATCATACAACTTCTTCCGCATCCAAAATTATTTTGGCTATTTAGGACCTTTGCATTTTCACATACATTTTACAATAAGTTCATTATTGTGTTAAAAACCAAAAGTACCGATTTTTCAATTGAGATTTTATTGTATCTATGGAGCAATTTATTGAACTGAACTTTGTAACAACATTAATTAAACTCAGAAGCTTCTGTACAGCAAAGGAGACAACCAAAGCAAACAGATATCCTACCCAATGGGACAGGATATTTGTATATCTTGAATCAGACAAAGGCTCGATATCCAGGATCTATAGAGAACTCAAGTTAATCCACATGAAGAAAGCCAACAATCCCATATATCAATGGGCAAGAGACATGAATAGAACCTTCTCTAAAGAAGACAGACGAATGGCTAACAAACATATGAAAAAATGCTCAACAGCCCTAATTATTAGAGAAAGGCAAATCAAAACCACCCTGAGATACCATCTAACTCCAGTGAGAATGGCCCACATCACAAAATCTCAAAACTGCAGATGCTGGCGTGGATGTGGAGAGAAGGGAACACTTTTACACTGCTGGT
>CAUYRH010107214.1:0-26603 GCA_963574655.1 Perodicticus potto | reverse complement strand
AGATGGAGGCAAGAGACTCGCTTGAGCCCAGGAATTGGAGGTTGCTGTGAGCTGTGATGTCACAGCACTCTATCCAGGGTGACAGCTTGAGGCTCTGTCTCCAAAAAAAAAAAAAATTAAGAAAATTTACAAGTACAAATAGACAAAGGAATTAATCTTTTATCTTCCATTGAGAAGTGACCACTGTTAATTTTATGCATAACCTTTCCATTTTTTGTTCTATATGGGTAAATAGATATAGATACATGTATAGTGTATTATTTAAACACTTTATATATAATGAATATTTCTATATTTTTAGATAATGTCAACATTTTAATAGCTGCATAATGTTCCTTTGTGTGGATGAATTGTATAATAGTTTGATTCCTTGTAAACACATAGGGTGCTACCAGTTTTTTTCTCTTATAGATAGCATTTGAGAGAGCACTGTTAATTTTTTTAAGCCTGTCCATGATGAGGAACATAAATTTTCAACTACTTTTTGAGTCCTAGAAATACCTGTAAGTGAGGCTTCTTGCTCATAAAGTAGCAGCATCTCTCTCTTTGCTTTATATCTTACTGGTAACTTGGTTTCCAAATAGAAATGCCTGCAATTTCCCGCTTTTGATTTTGATGCTAATAAATGAACCTCTCTATATTTCATAGTGATATTTAGTAGGTAAACTGAAGTGTAAGTAAATGAATTATTATATGGGCTGATACACTAATTTCTACATTATACTCAGGAGAAAATAAAATCACATTTGTTGAGATTTGCAAATACATTTTAAATGGTTTTCATCATCTGTATTTAGTTTGTGATTAAGAATTTCTAGAATGGGCTTGGCACCTGTAGCACAGTGGTTATAGCTCCAGCCACATACACTGAGGGTGGCGGGTTCAAACCCAGCCTGGGCCAGCTAAACAAACAGTGACAACTGCAACAAATAGCCGGGTGCTGTGGTGGGCGCCTGTAGTCCCAGCTACTTGGGAGGCTGAGGCAAGAGAATTGCTTAAGCCCAAGAGGTGGAGGTTGCTGTGAGCTGTGACGCCACAGCACTCTACTGAGGGCTACATACTAAGACTCTGTCTCAGGGGAAAGAAAAAAAGGAATTTCTAGAGGTTAGTACACCTGTTTTTCTTTTTTCTTTTTCTTTTTCTTTTTTTTTTTTGAGACAGAGCCTCAAGCTATTGCCCTGGGTAGAGAGCCATGGCATCACAGCTCACAGCAACCTCCAACTCTTGGGCTTTAGGCAGTTCTCTTGCCTTAGCCTCCTGAGTAGCTGGGACTACAGGCGCCCGCCACAACGTCCGACTATTTTTCTGTTTTTGCAGTTCGGCTGAGGCCGGGTTTGAAACCACCACCTTTGGTATATGGGCTGGCGCCCTACTCGATGAGCCACAGGCGCCGCCCAGTACACCCGTTTTTAATAATCAGTGTACTTATGGTTTTAATGACTCTTGTTCTGGGGGGTACACTAATGTTTATTTTTTCTTTTTTGGTCCCACTTTATGTAGATTGCTTCCATCTTTACTTTTGCTACCTGTGGAGGTTTTAAGGGCAAAACAGAAATTCTAGTGCATTGTCCTCCTGCACATGACAATAAAACTATTACAGCTGCTTTTGGTTATCCATTTAGGTAAGTTATTTATTTGTTTTTATGGCTTAACATTTTTTACTTTCATATTGATTGACTCATTAAGATGTCCAGGAATTTGTTGATTATTTTAGGGGGCAGGGATAGAAAATTTTAGATTGCATGCTCATTTGTGAGTGATCATTACTACTTAGACTCTGGCACATAGACCAATGGCTGACTACAAGCATTGCCTGGTCTGTGACAAATTAATACAGAAAGTAAAAGTAAGCATTTAGAAACTTTTATAGTAAGGACATTGCCTTGACATTTTTATTATGTGATCTCACTTGTTTGGAAATTAGCAAACAAAACAAAATAGAGACTGCTCTGTCCCTTTAGTGTGAAAAGCCCTAAAATAGAAGAAACACAGTTTATGAGAATCAGTTATTCTCATATTGCAATTACTAGACATTAATGTTCTTTTATATAGTTTTAAGACATGTATTTATATAAAGAGAAAAATTCATGTTTAATGTTTCATTCACTAGCATAAAATTATACTTTCTTATTTTTTTCTTTAATTTTTTTTTTTTTTTTGAGACAGTCTCGCTATGTCACCCTCAGTAGAGCACTGTGGCATCACAGCTCACAGCAACCTCCAACTCTTGGGCTTAAGCAATTCTCTTGCCTCACCCTCCCAAGTAACTGGGAATACAGGTGCCCAAGACAATGCCCGGCTATTTTTTTTGTTGTAGTTGTCATTGTTGTTTAGCAGGCCCAGACAGGGTTCAAACCTGCCAGCCCCAGTGTATGTGGCTGGTGCCCTAACCACTGAACCACGAGCACCAAACCATACTTTCTTAACCTACAATGAATACTATGTCTGTGAAATCTTCTGTTTGACTTCAATATTCATTGAAGAGTTCAGTGAATATGTTCTGTGTTTAAGCCAAGTGTGAATCTTCTTCTGCTTACTATCTTTACTTAACTTGACTTCTATGAGATTCAGTTTTTGGTTCAATTTATTGGAAATACTACTTTGTAAGGATGTTTCAATGATGAAGTAAAATCTATGTATTAAAGATAAATCATATAGCAAGTGCTTAGTAATCTTCAAAGCCTCTCTGTCTGTCTTCTGTCCCTTCTGTGCAGTTCCGGTACAAGGGCCTGTTACCAGCATCCTTAGTAATAAGTATTTTTGCTACTGATGGGAAAAATTAAAGGCCATGTTAATTTTCAGTTAGTAACTAATCTGGGGTTAAAATGTAAATCATCATCATCATAATTGACTCCCTTGGGGCTAGTCACACAGACTTTGCTTCCAAGAATGGAATATTGTCTCAAATTGTAAACTATTATGTATAATTGTCTAATTTTTTTTTTATTAAGGAAGATAGTTTCTGGGTGTGAAAACATTTAACTCGGGCCAGGCGCAGTGGCTGATGCCTGTAATCCTAGCACTCTGGGAGGCCGACGTGGGTGGATTGCCTCAGCTCACTGGTTGGAGACCAGCCTGAGCAACAGACATACCCCATCTCAAAAAATAGCCAGGCGTTCTGGCAGGCACCTGTAGTCCCAGCTACTCAGGAGGCTGAGGCAAGAGAATCACTTGAGCCTGAGAGTTTGAAGTTGCTGTAAGCTATGACACCATGGCACTCTACCAAGGTTGACAAAGTGAGACTCTGTCTCCAAAAAAAATTAGAAAGAAAGAAAATATTTAACTCAGCTTATATTTAATCATAAAGCAATTATGAGGTATAATTTATATATATTTATGTGAAAGTTTCAGTTTACTTAAATATTTGAATTTAATTTTTTTTTAAAGGAAAATGTTTTTTCAGCTCGGCGCCTGTAGCTCAAGTGCCTCGGGCGCCAACCACATACACCAGAGCTGGTGGGTTCAAGCCCAGCCTGGGCCTGCCAAACAATGACAACTACAACCAAAAAAAAAATAGCTGGGCGTTGCAGTGGGCTTGTGGTCCCAGCTACTTGGGAGGCTGAGGCAAGAGAATCGCTTGAGCCCAGGAGTTCGAGATTGCTGTGAGCCTTGACGCCACGGCACTCTACCGAGGGCAACATAATGAGACTTTGTCTCAAAAAAAAAGTTTTTAATATATTTGGGAAGTGATTTTTGAAACACTGTCTTAATATTTTGCTTAAGTATTTGTCTTCGTTGGGAGAGTAATTAATACATTTATTTTAATAGGTTGAATCAGGCATCATTTGAGACACCTCAACATGCAAATGTGTGTGATGTCAATTGGAAAATTAATTACCTTATAGGAGATTACTCCTCTTCTGCACAATTCTATGTTACATTTGCAGTCTTTGTGTTCCTGTACTGCATCGCAGCCCTTCTGCTTTATGTTGGTTACACAAACCTATATCGGGAGAGTCGTAAACTTCCCATGATTGTAAGTAATCATTTTTTTCAATACAAAAATAATTTGTGTAAGTTCAATGTAGAATTTCTTACACTAGAAATCAAAATTCTTGACTTAACGGCCACTTCAGCTTAATTTGGCTTATGTTTGCCATGAGATTGAGCTTCCTTCTCATTGTTAAGTTTAACCCAGTTCTTTCGCCTATTTGCACTCTGGTGAAAATTGGTTTTTACTCTGTTTTAACCTGGAAAAACTCAAAATATGTGATAAAGTATATTAGGGTGCAAACAGCAGAAAAATTAAGTAGAAATAGATGCCTTTAGTTAGAAGAATTGCTGGTTATACTAGTAGTCTCATAACTGTTTTCTACTTACCTTTTTTCTCTTTCCTCAAAGACCCCCTTTATGGCTCTACAATATCTTATTGAGCTTAATGGTCTGTAACACACATTAGCAAACTATAGCCCATGAGTCAAATTCAATCCCATTATCTTTGTACATAAACTTTTTTTGGAGCCCAGCCATACCCAATCATTTACACATTGTCTGTGACTGTTTTCATGCTATAGTGGCTGAGTTGTATAGTTATGATACAGATAAAAAATATTTACTATCTAGCCCTTTTCAGAAAAGTTTGCCGATTCCTGGTCTATTTTCCTAAATTCTTCAGTCTGAAATCTGAGCCAGATAATTCTTCTATTCATCACTAGTGGCATCCATGAGCTAATATCCTTTTTCTTTTTTTTTTTTGAGACAGAGTCTCACTATTTCTCCCTTGCTAGAGTGCTGTGGCATCACAACTCACAGCAACCTCAGATTCTTAGGCTTAAGTGATTCTCTTGCCTCAGCCTCCTAAGTAGCCAGGACTACAGGCATTCACAACAACTGGCTATTTTTTGTTACAGGTCATCGTTGTTTTAGCAGGCCTGGGCTGAGTTCAAACCTGCCAGCCTCAGTGTATATGGCCAGTGCCTTAACTATTGAGCGCCAAGCCCCATGAGCTCATTTTGAATCTTTGAGATGCCAACAAAGGATTTGGATTTGAAGTGCTAATATTTTTCTTGGCTTTAGAGTCTGCTGAGCTAGAAGTAATATATTCTCTAAGATTGAGTTAGTAGATCTGCCTTGGATTATTGGTGGCAAATCCAGAGATAAGCCATGGTTTTAAGCTGGACCTCCACTATAAAATAACCATAAAGTCAGTGTTAGTGTTACTGATTTAAAGAGAGAACAGAGATGTTTTTGTGATACTGGTCATTCATATATATATGAGAAAACACTGACTATTGCTAATTATTTGTGCAGTTACTTTAAAGGAAAGGGTATTTAATTTTTTTATTTTTTATTTTTTTTTTATTTTTGAGGCAGAGCCTCAAGCTGTCACCCTGGATAGAGTGCTGTGGCATTACAGCTCACAGCAACCTCCAATTCCTGGGCTCAAGCGAGTCTCTTGCCTCCGCCTCCCAAGTAGCTGGGACTATAGGTGCCTGCCACAACACCCGGCCATTTTTTGGTTGCAGCCGTCATTGTTGTTTGGCGGGCCCAGGCTGGATTCGAACCCGCCAGCTCAGGTGTACGTGGCTGGCGCCTTAGCCCGTTGAGCCACAGGCGCCGAGCCAGGAAAGGGTATTTAAATATGAAGGATTATTAAAGAAGATGACTGTTAGGGTAGAGAACTCAGTAGATGCTGCATGCCAGACAAGAAAAGAATTTCTCTAGGCCAAGATTAGGATATAAAAGTATAAGTTTATTTTATATTTTAGAAGAAGGGAAGAGAGGGAGAAGAGTAGGGGAAGGCATAGAGCAGGGAAGATAGTGTGTGGCACCCCAAAAAAAGAGAAAGAAGAATGCTGGCCTTTGAGGTCACATGGCCCCCTGAATGTAAGGGGAACAAAAAGGAAATTGCAGTCAAAATCACAAGGTTTTGTGAAAACTAGTCCATCTGCTTTTCAAAACCCCAGCAAGTTTGAAGACATATCCCATTGTTCATCCTGGATGCTCAGGAACTACTTGATTTTTTTTTTTTTTTTGAGACAGACCCTCAAGCTGTCACCCTGGATAGAGTGCTGTGGCATCACAGCTCACAGCAACCTCCAATTCCTGGGCTCAAGCGAATCTCCTGCCCCCGCCTCCCAAGTAGCTGGGACTACAGGCGTCTACCACAACGCCCGGCCATTTTTTGGTTGCAGCCATCATTGTTGTTTGGTGGGCCTGGGCTGGATTTGAACTCGCCAGCTCAGGTGTACGTGGCTGGCACCTTAGCCCATTGAGCCGCAGGCGCTGAGCCACTCAGGAACTACTTGAGACTTAAAGGTACAAATTCTGAAAGACAAACAGAAGGATTTACATTTCCTTTTGGTCTTGTGGGTCTCTGTGGTTTATAAAAATAGAAATCCACAGGGATGGAGTAGGATGGGCTGTTAGCAAGAGAAACAAAGTAGGCAAAGGGATAGATTTTAGCCCATATTGAAAAACTATGAGTTAAGAATTTTTTTGTTATTTCACTATAAAGACTGACCATCCTTACAATAACTAGCTTTATTTACTTATTTGTTTTTGATTTTTGCTGCCTGGACTGTAAGAATGCAAATGGTAAGTAAAGAATAAAACTATCTTTTATCATTCAGATTTATTCTTTTTCTTATGTGTGAGAAACATAAGAAAGCTAGATGTTTTCATAAAATACTTCTTGATTGTTAAGGGCCTTTCAAAAAGACACCAACTATTTTAATTTGCAGTGCTTATTCAGTAGGAATTACATGTTAAAAATCTGTATCTTCTGCAGACTGCAAGCCTTGTTTAAAAAGGGACTAGGAGGCCACGTTGGGTGGCTCATGCATATAATCCCAGCACTGTGGTAGGCCAAAGTAGGAGGATCACCTGAGCTCAGAGTTGAAGACCAGCATGAGCAAGAATGAGACCCCATCTCTACTAAAAATAGAAAACCTAGCCAGGGCTCAGCACCTGTAGCTCAAGTGGCTAGGGCCTCAGCCATATACACCTGAGCTGGCGGGTTCAAATCCGGCCTGGGCCTGCCAAACAACAATGACATCTACAACGAAAAAATAGCCAGGCGTTGTGGCGGGCGCCTAGAGTCCCAGCTACTTGAGAGGCTGAGGCAAGAGAATCGCCTAAGCCCAAGAGTTTGAGGTTGCTGTGAGCTCTGATGATGCCACGGTTCTCTACCTAGGGTGAGAGAATGAGAGTTTGTCTCAGGAAAAAAAATAATTAATTAAAAAAAATATATAAAGGGACTAGGATGATCATATAGATAATTATATTTTCTTAAAATTATTTATTATTAGAAGATATTTCTTGCCATTTGTGATTATCACAAAAATTATTTTATTAACTTTCAATGAATGAGCCCTTTATTTCTCATATCTAGTAAGATCTAGTAAAAATACTATACTTCTTAAAGCAGCATTCAGATTTTTTTTTATTTTTGAGACAGAGTCTTCCTCTGTAACCAGGGCTAGAGTCCAGTGACATTATCATAGCTTACTGCAACCTCTAACTCCCTGGGCTCAAGTGATCAAGTTATCCTCCTGCCTCAGCCCCCTGAGGAGCTGGGACTACAGGTGCATGCCACCATACCTGGCTAATTTTTCCTATTTTTTAGTAGGGGGAATGGTCTGGTGTCAAACTCCTGAACTGAGAATGCTACATTTCTATTGTTGTAGAGGAGGTTCCTGTCTGATAAAACTACAAAACAACTCTAGTTGTATCATTCAGAAAATCACAAGTAATTTTCTACCTCGGTATGATCAATTAGTGGTCATATAAAGAAATAATCCAGAATTGGTTCCTTAAGTAAATTTTTGCTGTTGTAACATTTAATGTTGGTGCTTCTTTTCTGTAAAGTCCATGTTCCAAATTAAGTTTTAGGTTCTACTTTTAACCATATAAATAATAAAAAAGTTGTTGAGCTACCCGTATTTTTAAATATAAGCAAATATGATACAGATTTTTTTTTGGTACTGTTAATGAGAAAAGCCTTTTTTAGCAGTATTCTCAATTCTGTGCTGAAGTATTTCTAAAAGTATTCAATTATGAAATTTTCTATCAAGTTTAGTTCTTTTTTGAAGTAAATATGTGTGTAGCACTTTCTTTGTGTTAAGTAGCAGGAGCATAAGAATTCTAGATGAGTGTGGAGAAATGGGAATTCCAAAAAGTGAAACTAAACAAAAATAGGGTATCTCAAATCCTAAAAAATCTGTTATGGATCATATCCTGACTTATTGGAGAAAGAGCAGAGATGCTGTACTACACCATTCACTTAGAGTGCAGTAGGACTGGTCTGCAAATATCAGGATTTCCCTTTCCTTCACCCTAGGGTTACTTTGTGCATCATTTTCAGAGAAGTTCCTGCTTTTGAAATATAAGAACGTTTACCTTAAGCCATCAGCATAGTGGATTTAAAAAGCATACATAATCAGATTAAAAAAAAAAAAACTAAGAATTTGGAGGGAAGAAAATACTTGAAAATTCAGAGAATTTGACATATGAACTTTAGCCTAGAGAGAACTTGTTTGACATGATAACCTCACACATGTATTATTTACCAGTTCTTCAAAAAGCACCGTATTTCCAACACGTGTTTAGAAAATGTCTACCTGCACCAGAATATGTAGCAGAGTACAGCAGTAAAAGGGGGAGTGTTTCCACAGTGCAGAAAATTTAAGCTATAATATTTCTAGCCTTTTCTCTTTGGTCTACATTTTTTAAAAGGACAAGCAGTGGAGAGCCCAAATGCAAAATGCAAATATCTCCATGTTTGTATTATTAGTAATTGCTTTTGGTAATCACTAGGCATTTATTCAGTGCTGTTTGACCGGGTGGGCAGGCTATGTAACACAGCTTCTGTATCTCATAAGAGATTACATTTTATCCTAAATAAATGACTGAAAGGTGACTGGCAAACTAATTAAAAACTAATCAAGTTTATTTAAAAAACAAGACATTTCTCTGATAAGCTTCAAAACCTATTCTGAGGTTGGATAGATTTTTTGCTGCGGATGTGTGAGAGCTTCTATCTTTGAGTGTACCTATATGCTTAAGAATATGTGCCATCAAAAGATAAATATTTTGCATTATTTCTACTCAGGTCATTAACTTGAAGGAAGACCAAACAAGACTTGTACTTTATATTATACACATGCGTACTTAAAATGTTATTTAGATCTTTGTAACCAATACTACTAAACAAAATTTTAGTTCTCCAATAGAGAAGGTTGGGTAAGGAGAAGTAGATTTTTTCCTTCGTCTTGTTAGTTGAATAAGAAGCTATTAAAACTATCCATTCTATTCTTAGAAAGGTAAAAAACAGCAAAGGATTTGGTAGAAAGTTACTACTGATGAGATGTTTGGGGAGATTTTTGTTTTCTTAATATAATGAGCATTCTTAAAATTCATGATCATGAATTTAAAGAGAGACAAGTCATCTTATTTGTGTGTTTTTCACCATTTCATTATCTATCTCACAGAGAATTAGATTTAACTAAAGTTAAAGTTTCGTCAGAACAATATAAGGAAGCAGGAGAAAGACAAAGGAGATGAGAGTATATGCCAGGAATTTTAATGAAGAGCCTTAGAATATAAATTAATTAAAGGAATTGAGGACATCAGTGAAGCTAAGAGACAGTATGAAAATGGTAGGATCAGATCATAGGTTTTGATGGGGTCAAAGAACTTTTGAGATTAGGATGCCAAAGAGAGAGAGAGAGCTAGAAAGAAGTTATGTGGGACAATAGGATGATCAGATCAAAATCGATATGAAGGATAGAGTTATTGGTGATGACAGGATCTAAAGTAAGATCTTGGGAATAAGTGGCTGAGGTAAGATTATGGTGGGGTTGTTTAAAACACTGATTTCTAGGGTAAAAATCATAGACTTCTGCATCTTCCTTATAGTTGTATCTCAGGCATTGTGCTAATAACAGTAAACAACAGTGTTTGCTATGACCTTTTTGATAAAGTATATTATAAAGGCCATTTCGCAGTACCATGGGATTAAATGTAATCTCAATTTCATCGTCATGGAGTGGGAACTTACTATTTTTCAATTAACTTTTCATTATTAACTCATAACATATTTTTGCTTTAGGACTTTGTTGTTACTCTTGTTGTCACATTTTTGTGGTTGGTGAGCACTTCAGCCTGGGCCAAAGCTCTTACAGATATTAAAATAGCTACTGGTCCCAGTATTATTCAGCAACTTGAGCCTTGTGAGAAGAAGGCCATGATGACTTGTTATTTTGGTTCTGTGACCAGTATGGGATCCCTGAATGTATCTGTGGTATGTATGCATTGTTTATAAAATTATTTATTGTACATATTAGAAAAACTGTCCTAGTAATTTAAGAAAGCAGTAGTTTTCAATAAATTTCTAGGTGAGTATATTGGTTTTTATTTTACTAGTCTATCAGAATTCTAATTACAGGTTTACCTTTATAACAGGGAAAAAAAGTTTGTTAAGAAAATTATTACCGGGCGGCGCCTGTGGCTCAGTCAGTAAGGTGCTGGCCCCATATACCGAGGGTGGCGGGTTCAAATCCAGACCTGGCCGAACTGCAACAACAACAAAAATAGCCAGGCGTCGTAGCGGGTGCCTGTGGTCCCAGCTACTCGGGAGGCTGAGGCGAGAGTCGCCTAAGCCCAGGAGTTGGAGGTTGCTGTGAGCTGTGTGACGCCATGGCCCTCTACCAAGGGCAATAAAGTGAGACTCTGTCTCTAAAAAAGAAAAAAAGAAAATTATTACCTATAGACAAGATTGTGACTTAGTCTTTTTATTAAAATTAATGTAGTACAGCATTTTTATTTGAAAGACAATAATAATAGTTGCTAACATTTATTGAAATTATGTGCCCGACACTGTGTTTAAGGGCTTTATATTTATAATCTCATTTAAATTATCTAACCATCCTAAGAGGAATGTAGAAGATGGTGTTATTATCTTCATCTTACAGCTAGAGAAAAAAATATAGCTCGTATGTTAATTCACCCAAGGTGGCACAGCTGGTAAATGGCAAGCCATGATTTGTACCCAGTCTGAATTTAGAGCCTGATCTATAAATCTGACTTGCTCTGGGTATATGAAGTGAATACTTCTCTTGTTTAATCTACAAAATCTAGTGTATATAAAGTATTAAATATTATTTTGTCTGCTATTTTACCAAAACACAGATGTTTATTATTAAATGCATTATTAATATGCTGAGAATATTATATGTAGAGAGGTCTCATATCTTTTCAAGAAAATGTTTTTCCAATAGATGAAGTGAGCACTGCCTTATATAGCAATTTGCCCAATTTTTTTTTAAAAATTTATAATTTAAAAGTCCATTTTTTAGGGCGACACCTGTGGCTCAAAGGAGTAGGGTGCTGGTCCCATATGTCGAAGGTGGCAGGTTCAAACCCAGCCCTGGCCAAAAACTGCAAATATATATATATATAAGTCCATTTTTTGCATTTATTTTGATAGTGCTTTGAGCTGGACAGTATCAGAAATGTTGTTTTTGTATACAAATATACAAACCGATAAAGCTTTGGCCTTCAGTAACATGCAGTACTCTCAAGCTTCTTGCCCCACTCTTACTGTATAAGTTGCTATTACAAAGGACTGTATTAAAATAAAAGTAGCCTCAATTTATCTCTGAGACTGTCTTCCATCTAATCAGATGTATATCTGGGGAGATTAATTTCTCTGAGGTTGACCAATGTGTGGGGGGTGGGAAGTAAGGTTCCGTGGCTCTCCTTTCCTGGCTACAACCATAGGATTGGAGTGAAAGCCCTCAAAGAAGGCAACACGGATTCCTGTTGTTCCTTTTCACCGTGAAGCACCAAAGTCCAAATACAAAGTAATAAAAGGAGGGTTTCAGGGCAGTGCCTGTGGCTCAGTGGGTATGGCGCCGGCGCCATATACCAAGGGTTGACAGGTTCAAACCCAGCCCCGGCCAAACTGCAACGGAAAAACAGCCGGGCATTGTGGCAGATGCCTGTAGTCCCAGCTTCTTGGGAGGCTGAGGCAAGAGAATCACCTATGCCCAGGAGTTGGAAGTTGCTGTGAGGTGTAACGCCACCATAAAGTGAGACTGTATCTCTACCACAAAAAAAAAAAAAGGAGGGTTTCAGTTTTCTCAAATTTAATTCCATCTTATTGATAATAACAAAATATGCAAAAATAAAATTTCTTTTAGTTATGATTTTATGTTAGAGATTTAGAGATTTAGATTTATTAGGAATAAGTGATCATATATCCAACTTTTGTGTAAAATATAAAGTCCTTTGTAGTATTGAACCTCAATCAGGGATGTCCAGTCTTTTTTCTGCCACGCATTGGAAGAATAAGAGTTGTCTTGGGCTACACATTAAATACTAAAACACTAATGAAAGCTCTGAGCAAAAGAAAAGGTCCCTGCATACTTTTGGTGGTATCGGACATCACAGACAAGCAAAACAGTCCTCAAATAATCTGCATGCAGCTTATGGGCCACAGGTTGGACACCCCTGCTTAAATGAAATGATGGCGTACTGCCTGTTAGGCAGGGCGTGAATTTTTAAGTAGGTATTAGATTTTCATATTTATTTTTTTCTTTCATAGATCTTTGGCTTTGTGAATATGATACTTTGGGGAGGAAATGCTTGGTTTGTGTACAAGGAGACCAGCTTACACAGTCCATCAAATACTTCTGCCCCCCATAACCAAGGAGGTATTCCACCTCCTGCTGGAATGTAACTACAGGGAAAAATAACACTGTGTGAAATATGACAATACTATGACATGTTACCAACATCTTGAGAAGCATTATTTGTTTCTAATAAAAGTAATGGCTTTTTCAATAAATTGGTGGGTTTAAAATTTTGCTGCTTTTTTACATAAAGCCTGTGCCTTTCCTAGAAATTTAAGATGTAAATGTATTCTCACATGTAAATTTGAAAGTTCTGGGGGCCTATTAGGAGATGATATACATTTTCAAATGAACAATAATTTTTTTACTAAGCTGTTTGCCTTCCAAAGTGTTTACATCTTAAACTTTAACATGTATCTTCACTCAGAAAACAGTTATAATATCATAATAGGAAGAAAAAAATCTCTATTTGTAATATACACTACTGTAAGTTTATACACATCATTTATCTAAGACCTGTCTATGAGAAAGCCTTGATTACTTAAATTGTATTTAGAAAAAAACATATTAAGTTCAAAATTTATACCTAATATTCATGTTATGAAAAATTTTTAATTGCAAATACTTGGTATATGTTTTATTTGTTTTTCTAAATGACCTACTGTACTTAATAGGTATACTAAAATTGTGTTGGGAGCAGGGATTTGGAAATTAGATGTGTAGTTAATTTAGTAATTCTGTTCTATTATGCTGGTGGTGGTTTCATAGGCTTGCTACATAAGCTGAAAGAGCATGGTTCAGCTAGATATTTTTATATGTATGGGCATTACTTTTAGTCATATTTGTTTGCTGTTCTTTGTTGCTCATGTTATCTAAGCACAGGCTAAGACCTAGTCTTCTTGTGAGTAAAATAAAATAATTCACCTTTTCATGTAGACCCTATTCAGAGGGTTAAAAAAATTAAGATTGCCTTTCACTTTTAAAAACTTACTTTCAGAGTCAATGAAGTTGCTATTTTGAGTTTACCATTGTGAAAATAAATGGAATTCGGATTTCATGTTTCTTAATGTTCATTCTTATTTCACAAATGAGTGATTAAGGAATTATGCATCATAAAGGAACCTGAAATGAGCTATATTATGGGATTTATTGTCTTACACACACATTTAAGTATATTCTAAATGCAGGGCTTATTCATATTTTACTTCCTAATCTTTTTATTGTACAGAAATACAGATTTCTTATTCTTACAACATGACTGTTTATATGTGAAGCACATCTTGCTGTTGCCTTATTTTTGTTGCTTTTATTCATGACAAGAATTGTCAATATGAGAATGTATCTTTTTTGAAACCAACTTAATAAAGAAATCAAAAGAAAGAGTGCACTGATCATTATATTACAAAGATACCTTCATCTTAAAGGCATGAGCAATGCAAAATAGAACTGATTTTCAAAGCAGGAAATAGAATCACAATAGTTTTGTTTTGTTTTGTTTTAATGTTTGGCAAGGAATAAAACAAATGCTTTGGAAACTCTGCTTGTATCCTTTTTCTTTCACTCTGATTTAGGAAATACTTATTTGTAACTCTCATGTTAAATTTTTCTGATCTTTTTAAGGTTTTTTTTTTTTTTTTTTTTGTAGTTTTTGTCTGGAGCCAGGTTTGAACCTGCCACCTCTGGTATGTGGAGCCAGCACCTTACTCTTTGAGCCACAGGCGCCGCCCTGATCTTTTATAATTGACTCTCCAGTTAGTCAGCAAAAGTTCCTCCTGATTTAAGAGTATATAATATGCATGCTTTGTAGCCAAACTGCCTAGATTGAATCTTGTCTTCACCACTTACTAGATATTTAACTTTAGGTGAATTACCCTGTGTAGTATGTATGCCTCAAATTTGCTTATCAAGAAATTGGGAATATAGTAATTAGTCTCCTCTTATTCCCAGGGGATGTTTCAAGACACACACACACACACACACACCCTCAAGTGAATGCCTGAAACCCTATATTTTCTTTGTTTTTTCATGTACATACATACCTATGATAAAGTTTAATTTATAAGTTAGGCACAATGAGAGATTAACAACAATAACTAATAATAAAATAGAGCAATTATAACTGTCCTGTAATAAAAGTTACATGAACATGGTCTCTCAAAATACCTTATTGTACTGTACTGCGGGTAACTGAAACCACAGAAAGCAAAACCACTTTTCCTGACCTTAAAGAGTGTGTGTGAGGATGAAGTGAGTACGTGTAAAGTTCTTAAACACTGTTAGATATGTAGTAAGTACTCTATGAATATGAGATATCATTGCTAACTTTTGACAGCATCTAATATAGAGATTCTTAACCAAGAATTCATGGGCAAGGAAGGTTTGAGTTTGGGGCAGTTAGGTAGGATAAACTTAAGTCTTATAAACGTCTTCTGTTTTATTAAGGCATTCTGCTTGTTTCGGTGTGGTTTATTTTTCTGTTGGTGGAAGATATTCATAAAGTCGATGAGATTAAACGTTAAAGGAGTGTTGAGATTAGATTTAGAAAGGAATTCTGTTGCCTTTTCACTCTCTGCTTTTGAGTCAATATTACAGAATTAAGCTATCTATAGGATAATTTCCAGGACAGAATCAACAACAGCTTTGACTTACTAGGTGATAGGTTGTAGAGAATAACTTACATACAGATCATCATTTCACACTTAATTTTTATATTTCTGATTATATAGTATTTCAGATTAATAAGTGTACAGATAATTTTTAACAAGGGCTTTAGTTGCATCAGATATTTTTGAGGAAATAAATGATTACAGATGCAGCCTTTAACTTACTGAGATAGTTAGATTTTTGCTACCTTTCACTATTACAAATAGCATGGAAATATTCTTCTGAAATATGTGAGGGCTTCTCTAGGACATATCACTAGAAATGGAACTGTTGGAAAGTGAAATGCTTACATACCAGTTGTAACATAGGCATTTCCAAATTGTTTAGAAAAGTTCTTATACTGAGTCTCCCACCATTAATACATGAGTTCCTGTTGCTACATATCCTTGCTAATACTTGATGTTATTGGGCTGTTGCCAAACTAATGAGTTTGAAATACTGTCTTCAATTTTTTATTATCTTGTGTTTCTGATTGCTATGGTTGGTAGTCTTTTGTTATATTTATTGGCCACTTGGTTTCCCCTACTCTGTGTCACCTATTGATACCCTTTACCAATTTGTCATATGTGATGCTTGTTTTTTTTCCCCGTTGAATTATGGTGTTCTTTATGTATTTTTTTTTTTTAATCATAGCTGTGTACATTAGTGCAATCCTGGGGTACAGTGTGCGGGCTTCATATACAATCTGAAATATTTTCATGCATGTATTTTTTTTTTTTAACAAGGGGGAGAAAAGGAAGGGTCTAAGGGTAGTGCCCAGACTAACCAAATGACCCTCTCCTTTTGCTCTGGGGGAACTTATTCTTGACATTAACTCCTACACTTTCATATAGTTTACAAATGTCTTCTCTGTGTTCATGGCTTGTATTTTCACTTTATGACTTCTGTTATACAGAAGTTGTGTTTTTGATTTTTTTTAATTTTAATACAAATTAACTGTCTTCATGGTTTGTGCTTTTTATGTCTTAAGAAATCTCTTCTCAGTTTCATAAAGATATTTACCTATGTTTTCTTATAAATTTGGTTTTCACTTTTTAGTCTTTAAACCATTGGGAAGTGTATTTTTCTATATAGTTTGTTGTCCTTACCTCAATTTTTATAATTTTCAGTACTCATACCCAATTTTCATTATTTAAAAGTTCATCTTTATCTCTGCTATATATCAGATTTCTATATTATTTATAGTTCTTCCTGTGAGCTCTTTGCCAGTATCATAGCTAACCCTATAACTCTTCAATTCTTATATATAGCTTTACATAGAATTACTGTCTGATAGAATGAATGCCAGAATACCATCATTCTTGTTGTCTTGGCTATTTTGAATCCCTCTACTCTTCTGTGAATTTTTGGATCCGTTTATCAAGTTCCTAAAAATTTTTCTGGGGTTTCATTTGAAAAGGATTGAATTGAATTTATAGTCATTTGGGGAGAATGTTCATAAATACATATCCTTGCTAATACTTGATGTTATACTAAAAACATAGTATATCTTTATCTATTTCTCTGTTATCTTTTTGGGCCTTCATTAAAGTTTTATGGTTTTTTTATGGCTTTTATGGTTTTATGGTTTTTTTATGGTTTTTATGGTTTTTTTTTACATAAATGTAAAAGATTCACATCTGTCTTATACTTTTTGCTTCTATTGTACAAAGTAACATTTAAATTATATTCTAGATTAAGTTGTAATTGTTTATTGCTGATATATGAGACTTCTGATTTTTATCGATTTTCTAAAATCTTTAATTTTACTAATATATAGATTCTCTTTTTTATGTGGATAATTATGTCACCTGCAAATGAAGTTTTGTTTCTTCATTGTTTCAAAATTGAACCTTTTTCTCCTGTTGTCTTTCTCTATGTCATAATTGTCATTGAAATCTATGAAAAATAGAAAATATATACTTATTTGAAAATAGAGCAACTGTAATTTTGTTTCAGTATATATAGCATACTTAACCACAAATTTATACTACCTTGTATCTTAGTCGTTCTAGTAATATATAAAATGTGATCAACATTTTAATTCTTATGTTGAAGAACAGCCAAATTGACCTGTTTAATTAAAGTGATCAAATAAAATAATACTATTAATATTATATAATACTGTCATACAGAGTGTATTTGTTTTGGGGGTTTTTTTTGTTTGTTTTTTTTGTTTTTTTTTGACTGGGGCTGGGTTTGAACCCGCCACCTCCGGCATACGGGCCCAGCGCCCTACTCCTTTGAGCCACAGGTGACATCCCAGAGTGTATTTGTTATTACAGTTTGAGTTTTGCTTATATAAGAATATTATTTACAAGGGAAGCTTTGCTTCAACTTTCAAGAATATACTTAGGTTTTTTTTATTTGTTGGTTATTTGTAGAGACAGAGTCACTCTATTGCCCTCAGTAGAGTGCCGTGGCGTCACACAGCTCACAGCAACCTCCAGCTTCTGGGCTTAGGTGATTCTCTTGCCTCAGCGTCCCGAGTAGCTGGGACTATAGTCGCCCACCACAAAGCCCGGCTATTTTTCTGTTTTGCAGTTTGGCCGAGGCTGGGTTTGAACCCACCACCTTCGGTATATGAGGCCTGCGCCCTACTCGATGAGCCACAGGTGCCGCCCATATACTTAGGTTTTTAAAAACCATTTTTTAGGTGTCATTGACATATAATTAACTACACATATCTAAGGTATATAGTCTAATGAATCTAGAGATGCATATATACATAGTTTCCCCACGTATGTATGTGATGAAACTGTCACTACATCAAGATAACTTACTGTATCAACCCCCCAAATTTCCTCATGTTCATTGGTACTCCCTGTCCCCCATCCATCCCAACCCTTGATCTTTGTCAGTATATTAGTTTGCATTTTCTAGAAGTTTATGTAAATGGACTGATATAGTATGTATTTTTGTCATGCTGCTTTCACTCCACATAATTGTTAAGGAGATTCATCCCATGTTGGGCATATCAACAGCTTATTCCTTTTTTTACTGCTAAATGTTCTCCATTGTGTACTGCCACAATTTGTTTTCACCTTCTGGTGGATATTTGAATTGCTTTGAACTTTGAGCTAATACTGATAAAGCTGCTGTGAACATTCATATATAAATGTCTTTGTATGGATATATGCTAGTTATTGGATAAATACTTAGGAATAGAATAGCTGAATCATGGGGTAGTAATATGTTTAACTTTTTAAGAAACTGCCAGAGTGGTTGTGCCGTTTTACATTCCCACTAGCAGTGTGTGAGAGTCTAGTTACTTTACATCTTCATCAACGCTTGGTATGGTCAGTTTTTTTAATGGAGCCATTCTAATAGGTGTGTAGTAGCATCTCAATGTTTGTTTTTCTCTAAAAGTTTTATAGTTTGGGGTATTACATTTACCATCATGGTCTCTTTTGAGTTGATGTTTATATGTGGTTCAAGATATTGATCAGAAGTTTTTAGTTTTTTTCTTTGGTTGGCATATGAAAAGCCAATCGTCGTAGCACCATTTGTTGAAAAGCTGTACTTTCTCCATTGTACCTTTGTTCGTACATGGGCAAAAAATCAGTTGTCCTTGTATGTGTGGGTCATACAGTTTTTACACTTTGATTCCATCCCGCTGACCTACTCTCTTATGCTAATGCTAATACTACACTGTCTTAATTACTATAGCTTTATAGTAAGTCTTAAAATCAGGTAATGTTAGCCCTGCAATTTTTTTTTCTAGTTATTTTAGCTATTAGAGTTCTTTTGTTTTTCCATATGAATTTTAGAATCAGCTTGCCAATTTCTACCCCCAAAAAGCCTACTGGAACTTTGATTGGGATTGTGTCAAGTTGTAGATCAATTTGGGAAGAATTAAGAATTGACATCTTAAAATCTTCCAACTGATGGACATAGTACCACTCTCTATGTAGGGATTTAATTTCTCTCAACGTTTTATAGTTTTCATTATTTAGCTTATGTGTTGGTTTGTCAGGAATATCCCTCAGTAGTTAACATTTTTTTATGTCATTGTAAGCAATGTTTTTATTTCAACTGAATTATCCATTGATGGTGTGTAGAAATACAATTTGTTTTTGTATATTGATCTTGTATACTGCAACCTTACTAAATTCACTTATTCTAGTAGATAGGAACTGTCTCCTGTTTCTCTTACCAGGTGGTTTGATTCCCTGTTACAACCTGATGGTCTAATTGGGTATACACCGTACTGCTTTGGCTCTGCTGAAGCTTCATTCCCTAGATGGGACATGTTTTTAAGGATCATCTTTTTAGAGAGGAAAACGTTTAATTTGGTGTATTCCACTAACTAACAGCTTACTGGCTGTTTGAAGCCAGCAGAAATGAAAGGCCCGTTCCAGATCTACTGAACCAGGATCTTCATTTTAACAAGTTCCCAGGTGATTTGTATGCATGTTAAAGTTTGAGTAGCATCTGTTTCCATTGATAAAAAGTACCGTGTAGGTCCTTTATCCTTTACTTCTGGGTACACCTTAAAAACTAGTTTTTTCTGTAATTTATAGAAAGGAGTGTTGGGTCATTATCCCATATGAGGAATATAAAGTCTTTTCTGACCTTTGGTAGGTTATTTCACGAAAGAAAGAAATTGGTTTTCATCAGTTTAAATATTTTTACAGTACTTAATGATCTGTCTTCAGAACAGAGAGTAAGACTGTATGACTCAGATCTCATGTAAGTGGTTAGGGTCTTAATCACAATAGTCTCTAGACCAGTGGTTCTCAACCTTCCTAATGCCACGGCCCTTTAATACAGTTCCTGTGGGTTGAGAACCGCTGCTCTAGAACTTGGGAAGTCCTCCATTGTTCCTTGTCTCCATTGCACTTTGTTCACCCACCACAGCTTAGACCTTGCCCCTCTTTTTAGTTCTCTCATTCTGATGATTACACTACATCTATCTGTTCCTTGATCTTATCAGGATTGCTGGTTAATTTCCTGACCTTCTCCAGATCTCTTCTGGTCTTTGCCATTCATTTTCTTTCCTACGAAGTTACTCCACTCTTAACAGTATTTTCTATTTCCTTCCAGCAAAAGCCCTGCTGCAGATCATTTTGTCTGCTTTCTCTGTTCCTATATTAGGGCCACTGAACATCGCTGGGAAAAATCATTCAGCTATGCCAATTGGTGCTCTTACAGATAGATGTCCGGCATTTTGCTGATCTCCTTAGCAGTCCTTTCCTAGGCAGTTCTCTCACCCATTCCTCACTACTCCCATTCTCGGA
Organism: Perodicticus potto; assembly: GCA_963574655.1. Classification (NCBI taxonomy): domain Eukaryota; kingdom Metazoa; phylum Chordata; class Mammalia; order Primates; family Lorisidae; genus Perodicticus; species Perodicticus potto. Next base: position 6,145 of record CAUYRH010107214.1, on the reverse strand, counting down.
GCTGCTATAACAAATTGCTGCAAAGTTGGTACCTTAAACCAACAGAAATTTATTCTCTCACAGTTATGGTGGCCAGAAGTATTCTTCTGTGAAATAAAGATACCAGCACAGCTGTGTCCCCTCCAGAAGTTCTAGGGGAAAATCTCCTTGCCTTTCATCTTCTGGTGGGTACCAGCTTGCTTGGCTTATAGCCACACAACTCTAATCTCTGCCTCTGTCATCACATTGCCTTCTTATGCATCTGTGTAAAATCCAGCTGCCCCTCAAGGGCAGTTGTTATGGCATTTAGGGTCCACTGGATAATCCAGAGTCATCTTATTTTCAAGATCCTTTATAACATCTGCAAAAACCCTTTTTCCAAATAGGTAACATTTTCAAATTCTGAGGATTAGAATTTGATATTTTTGGGTGGCCGTTATTCAACCTACTGTGCTATTCAGAGTTAATTGCACTATGATACATAGCACATACACAAAAGTATGAAAATGTCACAAAACATTACCAGGCCCCTCCGGGTCCTCTTGTTACCCTTCCCTGATTAGATCCTCAATTCTGGGTCTTGTGCTAATCTATTCCTTTTCTTTGTAGCTTTTATTGCTTTAAATAATATGTGGTTTTGATTGTTGGCTTTGAAATTTATAAAAATAAAATAATAGTTTCTTTGCTTATTTTCCTTGCTAGCCTTTTTATCCATGTTTTGATGGATTCAGCTACAGTTATAAATCCTCACGGATGTGGTTTCATTGTATAAATATACCATAACTCATGTGACGATTTTATTGGTGGGCATTTGGATTATTTTTTGAGCTTTTGCCGTTATGAAATAATAAAGTGGAATTGCTGGGATGCATGTTCAACTTTGGTAGTGCTAAACCATTTTTTAAAATGATTATACACATTTACACTCACTGTAATAGTGGATAAGGGATACTGTGCTTTTATGGTCTTACTGACATTTAGCATTATTTCACTGTTTATTTTTTCCAGTTTGGTGAGTGTGAAATAGTTGATACTGGTTTTAATTTCCCTGATTCTGAATAAGTTTAAACATTTCTTGAGCAGGTATGGTGACTCATGCCTGTAATCCCAGCACTTTGGGAGGCTGAAGCAAGAGAATCACTTAAGGCCAGGAGTTCAAAACAGCCTAGGCAACATGGGGAGACCATGAGGGTTTTTTTAATTTTTAAAAAATTATCTTGGCACAGTTGCTCGTGACTAAAGTCCCAACTACTTGGGAGCCTGAAGCAGAAGGAGAGCTTGAGTCCAAGAGTTCAAGGCTATGATCACGCCTCTATACTCCATCTGTTTCTGTGAAATTACTATTGTTGTTTTCTACTTTTTTTCATAATGATTTAGAGTTCCATAGTATTCTGGATACTGTTGCATTGGTTATTTGTGTCACAAATTTTTTCTCCCAAGTCCATCCAATGAGTCAAGAAGTATTTTCCCTTATTCTATGTGCTAAAATAATTTGTGTATAAGATTGGAATTGTTCATTCCTTGAATATTTTATAGAACTCATCTAATACCACTGAGGCCTGAATTCTATTAATGGAAGATTATTTTTAAGTTACTGATTACATTTTGTTTGTTATTATAGAACTATTCAGGTTTTTATTCTTGAGTCACATTCTTTCAGGAATTTTTCCATTTCATCTGAGTTTTCAAATTTATCAAATTTATGAAGTTCATCATAGTCTATTATATTTATGTTTGCAGCATCTACAGTAATGTACCTTATAAATGTATACATTTATAGGAATGTATTTTTTCATTCCTCTTTTTGTGCCTTCCATTTTTCTTTTTCTTCATATTGCCAGAGGTTTGTCAATTTAATCTATCTTTTCAAAGGATCAAGCGTGACTTTCTTGATCCTGGTCCTTGTTTGTTTGTTTTCTTTCTTTAATTTCTAGTCTTGTCTTCATTAGCTCTACTTTCTTTCCTTCTGCTTTTTTTGGGTCTGTTTTGCTGCTTTTGTTTCCTAACTTGAGATGATACTTAATTCACTAATTGTTCTACCTTTCTTTTTCTCTAATATATACATTGGAGATTTTACATTTTCCACTACTACTTCAGTTTTATTCCTTATGTTTTTGATATGTGGTATTTTTATCATAGTTCCAAATATATTCAGATTTTCCATTTTGATTCTTTGATCCACTGATAATTTAGTGATATGTTTCTAAATATGGGTTTTCCTACTTTTTTTTAATTAACTACGAAAGTAAACCACATTGTGGTTTCTGCATGTATTGATCCCTTGAAATTTGCGGAGATTTGCTTTTTGGCCTACTTTATGACAATGTTTTAACTATTTTGTGTGCTTAAAAGAATATATGTTCTCCGCACTTTCTTAATTATTGTGTTAAGACATTTATACTCTATACTTAGTAGTTTTGACATGTACCCTTGTAAAATGACCATAGGTGTGGTCCGACCAATTACCTGCCCTCCACCCCTCCTCTTTCCCCTTCATCTTGGGTTGTAGTTGGTTTGTATCTTTCATATGGAAGGATGCATGCTTATATATTGGTTTCATAGTAGAGCTGAGTACATTGGATACTTTTTCTTCCATTGCTAAGAAGAATATGTTCCAGCCCCATCCATGTAAATACAAAAGAAGTAAAGTCTCCATCTTTTTTAAGGTTGCATAATATTCCATAATGTACGTATACTACAATTTATTAATCCAATCATGGGTCACTGGGCACTTGGGCTTCTTCCATGACTTAGCAATTATGAATTGGGCTGCAATAAGCATTCTGGTGCAAATATCTTTGTTATAAAGTGATTTTTGGTCTTCTGGATATATACCTAGTAGAGGAATTGCAGGATCGAACAGCTATATTAACCAGTTTGATGAAAGTATTTCAGATTGTATATAAAACCAGCACATTGTGCCCAGTAAATGCATTAATGTACACAGCTATGATTTAATAAAAAAATTAATTAAAAAAAAGAATATATATTCTGTTGAGTGTGATGTCCTCTGTTTACCCTGAAAATGAGCTTCTCTATTTTGTTTATATGTTAATGAAGCACATATAAAAACAAGGATAGGGGCTCGGCGCCTGTGGCTCAAGCGGCTAAGGCATCAGCCACATACACCTGAGCTGGCGGGTTCAAATCCAGCCCAGGCCTGCCAAACGACAATGATGGCTGCAACCAAAAAGTAGCTGGGCGTTGTGGTGGGCACCTGTGGTCCCAGCTACTTGGGAGAGGCAGAGGCAGGAGAATCACTTGAGCCCAGGAGTTGGAGGTTGCTGTGAGCTGTGGTACCATGGCACTTTACCCAGGGGGACAGCTTGAGGTTAAGTCTCAAAAAAAAAAACAAAAACCAGGGATAGGTTTACCTATTTGGGGGCTGCTCAGCTTCCTTAGTCTGTAGGTTGGTGTCTTTGGGCAAATGGGGGCATTTCCAGCCATTATTTCTTCAGTGTTTTTTTGCCCTACTCTTTCTTTGCACTTTCTAGGACTACAGTGATGTAAGTGTTAGAATTTTTTGTTTTAGTCCCACAGGTCTCTGAAAGCGTTTGTTCTTTGTTTTGTTTTGTTTTTTAAACAATTTTCTCTAGAAATTCTGTTCTTCCAGTTCACTGATTTTTCCTCTTTGTCTTCTGCTCTGCTATTGAGTCCATCTTTTGAATTTGAGGACTGTTATACTTCTAATTTCTAAGATTTCCATTTAGTTCTTTTTTTTTTTTTTTTACAGTTTTTGGTTGGGGCTAGGTTTGAACCCGCCATCTCCAGCACCCTACTCCTTTGAGCCACGGGCACCGCCCTCCATTTGGTTATTTATTTCTTTGCTGGGACTTTTTTCGTTTGCTTCAAGCATTTATAATTGCTTACTGAAATATTTTTATATGATTGCTTCACATGCTTTATGAGATAATTCTAACATCTCTGTCATCTCATTGTTACCTTTTTCTCCCTTCTAGTTAGAGATCTAACTGGGATTTGGTATGGGTGGTTTTCAATGGAAACATGAATGAACATTTGGGGTATTTTGTTATGGGACTCTGGGTTTTTGTTATGGGACACCTTCTGTTTGAGCAGGACTCCTGTGACATCTCTCTGGCAGGAGAAGGGCCACCTTACGACCTCTTTGGGTAGAAGAACACTTTGCTGATGTGAATACAGCCACAGTGTTTTCCTGTGGTGCTCTGCTAGTGTAGAGGATTTGTTGTCTAAAAGTTTTTGTCTTTCTAAGCTGTCTCTTTCTGTGTCCTTTGGCTAAAGAGAGCCAACTTTCATTGGTTTGTTGTTCTTTTTCTGTCTGCCTCTATTGCTTTGTATGAGTTGCCAGTTTCTTCTTCTCCAAGTCTGACATTTATGAGGCAAAAAAAAAAGAAAATCCAGACAATTTAGCACTGTGTTTCTTGGGTTTTAAGGGACCTAGCTAGTCTTCTCTCCACCTTTTGGAGACATCTTACGTATGTTTTATACGTAGTGTCTCATGTTTATAGTTGCAATTAGAAGGAAAAATAGGGAAAGTGGGAGTTCTCCCCTTCTATTTTTTTTTTTTTATTGCCAAACTACATTTTTAGTCAATTAAAGTAGAGGGAAGACTTAGTAGAGAAAGCATGTTGTCACCTCTATGTGAGTCATTGTTTTCCTCTTTAGCAGAGTGGGTCTGAAACTGCAGTATCTGAAGTGTAGTAAGCTTGAGAGTAGTGGGAGTAACATCCACTCTGGTCCCAAAAGGGAAGTAGTACTTCTGGACTCCCAATTCACATTTTCTCCTCACATACCAAACAATTATTTTGGTTGGGATTTTTTAAAAGACTCCATAAATGTATAAATCATCAAGGAATACATTCGGTTGCAAATAACAGAAAGATCTTCCACTGGTTTAGAGGGTTTTTTTTAAATTTCAGATTAATATGAGTGTACAAATGTTTAAGTTGTATTGTTTTCATTTCTAAGGTAAAGTTCAAGTTGTAGTTGAGCCCTTCACCCAGGCATTTGCTGTACATTAGGTGAGACTTGTTTGTATCATACAACCAACTGCTTTACCTCTTTGAAAAAAATGAGTATAAGCACACCCCATGTATTTACAGTAAGCACATACTGCCGAACACTGCTGAGAGATTAAGATAAGGAGCAGGAGTCAACCATTGACTTTGACAATGTGAAGGTTACCATCTTGACAAAGGTTATTTCAGTGGAATTCTGGGAATGACAGTGTACTTAAGAGTGGTCTGACAGAGAATGATTTGAGGTGAGAGGATGAAAACTACCAAGTATGGGTGACTCGAGGTATTTTGCTACAAGGGGAGCAGAAAATTGAAATAGCTGAAGGAAAATGTGGGATCAAAGGAGGCATTTTTTTGTATGCTTAAGATTTAGGCTATTACGGCATGTATTCAGTTGGGAGAATTGATTCACTTTAGAACAGAAAAAATTGCTGATAGAGAAAGGAGACAACAGCTAAGTCCTTGAGAAGGTGAGAGAGGAAAGGATTTGGAGCCCAAAAGGAAAGGTTGATCTTGGTGAGAGTAAACACTCTTTATTGTCATAGTAATATTAAGAGGAAAGAACAGAATTTTAAAAGAATGTTTGTAATAGATTGGGCGGTGGTTAAACTAAGTTCCCTCATTGTTTTCTCAGTGAAGTAAGCAAGGTCATCACCTGCGGATGAGTAGAGAAACTGTGTGGAAAGGAGACTGTATGAAATAGAATGCAGAAATAAAAATGAAATAGCATTGTACTGAGAATCTCAGCCAACACAGTTGGACTAGAAAAAAGTTAATATTAGAAATTAAACCATTATTATTGACACATAATGTATCCACATAGAAAACCCAAAATAACTGACCTGTCAACCACTAGAATTAGTTTAGAAAGATATCTGAATGAAAGATCAATATGTAAAAACTGTTTCTGTCTGAGAACAACAGTTATAAAACATAATTTAAGAAAATACATAATCTAAAGTAACTCCAAAGAAGAACAGGAAGCTAAAGATAAAATATGCAAGATTCCTGTTTTATTTTTTTTTTTTTGCTTTTCTTACTTTATTAAATCTTACTTACATTCTTTAAGGGACAAACACACAGACAAATAGGCTATAGTGAAGAAATCTTAATTTTATAAGAGAGTTAAGAAACCAGTAAGATATGTCCAGGTATTATCTTTAGTGATG
>CAUYRH010107213.1:0-12952 GCA_963574655.1 Perodicticus potto | reverse complement strand
AGGGCAAATGAAATTATAGGGTTATCCCTGTGATCCAGAAACTAAGCTATTAGGCCAGTGTCAGGATGGGGGTAGTGGTGGGGAGGGACCAGCCTAGGACTTTGGACACTCCAAATATGAATTTAAAATGGTTGAAGACTTGTAGTAGCCCCTGGCTCCTTAAAGAAGTGAATAAAAATTATTTCTAGAAGAATCATCCCCCAATTAGGCCCACAATGAATACCAATAAAATATCAGCTCATGATCAAAGATTACCAGAACCCTGTAGAACAACAAACAAACAAAAAATAACAAGACTTAACACAAACAATAAACAACACAGGAGAAGAAAAACTAAAATAAATTCAAAGGTGGGGAGGAGAGGAAGGGGATGGGTAAGTTCTCACCCAGTGGGTATATTGCATGGATATGTGGCACATTTCTTGGATGGAGAACACAAATAAAACGTGGACTTTAACCTTACAAAAGCAATTTATGTAACCTAATAATATGTGCACTCATATTAATCTGAAGTTAAAAAAAATACAAAAAACCCTATACTTAGACCACTAATGACTTCAGATATTAGAAAATCAGATAAAGGGCGGTGCCTGTGGCTCAAAGGAGTAGGGCCCCAGCCCCATATGCTGGAGGTGGTGCGTTCAAACTCAGCCCCAGCCCAAAACTGCAAAAAACAAACAAACAAACAAAAAAATGTTATTGAAACATCCTAAGATGCTGTTTATTATAAAAAATTATATGTCGTTAACTGTGAAATTGATTTGTACATTTTTTGCTTTAAATTAGTATCTTCATAAATGTATCATAATGCTTCTGAAATAATCTTTCAGCCTTTGTTTATCATTTACTTGGTAATTTAATGATCCAGAATTCTTTTGTTTACCCTGTCACTGAAAATTATTTATATTCTACCTACTTTCCATAAAGCTTTAAAGTTAAGTAATGAAGAAAGAGGCAAAGGATTTCCTAAGTATGGTTCATAAGCTCAAGTACTTTGAGTTGCTACCTTGTTTTGCTATCAAAGTCCTTTTTTTCTTTAAGGAAAAAAAAAAAAGTCCCTAGGGCATTGCCTGTGGCTCAGTGGATAGGGCCAATCTGCTGGGGGAAAAAAATCCCTAAAAATTTCTTTAAATATATATCTCTACTATGTTTTAAACATTTTGCATTTTTAAACAAATAACAAAATGCTAGCTCAGTTTTCCTTATCCACACTGTCAAATTTTAGTGTCAGGGCAGCACTAATAAGTTCTTAGTTTTTGTAATGAGGTTTATGATACAGTAATTGAATTATCTAGCAATTTTGAGTAATTTATTTTATTTTTTTTTAATTTTGAGTAAGTTTTTAGCCAACATGTAGAAATAAGTTACATCAGTTGGTTAAAAATCTTAGCAACCATCTAGCAAAAATATGAATTCGTCAGTCTTGCTTAGAATATTAGAGCAAAATGTGGAAAAATGTGCAGAAAAAAATGACTTGGGGAGTAAATAGAGTGGTAGTATCTGTCTGAAAGAAATTTCAGGAGATGTATTTTTCTTTTTAACCTTGTTTCCAGTGGACTTGTCTGATTCAGGAGATGTATTAAATTAAATAGGAGGGGAAATAATCAGTGAAATAGTGGGTAAAACTTAGATATAGATATAGTCTTGTATCTATTAATGAAATTGAATTATTCTTTCTATTATTACTTTCTTTCCACAAAGAAAACTCCAGGGCCAAGTGACTTTAATGGTAAATTCTATTAAGCATTTAATGAGGGAAAAAAAAATTCCTATCTTATCTAGATTCTTCTAGAAAATAGAAGTTACCATTACCTTAATAGCAATACCCAAGACTTAAGAAAACCAGTATTCCATATAGATCAAAATCTACATAAACATATGTGCATTAAACATTTTCAAGTCAAATTCAGCAGTGTGTAAAAAGATAATACAGGACCAAGGTTTTTTAAAGCCAGGAATTTGATTTTAACATACATTATGATTTAACATAATATAATTCACTATGTTGATAAAAGAGAAAAAAAAATCTCAGTATAGCAAAGTATTTGCCAAAATTTGATACTCATTTATGATAAATACTATTATCAAATTGGAAACAGAAAAAGTCTTTCTCAACCTGATAAACAGGCACATGCTCAAAAATGTATAGCTTATATCATATGCACTTGTGAAAGACTGAATAGTTTCCACCTAAGACTAGGAAAAAAGCAAGATTTTTCACTCTGGCCACTCCTTGTCTACCTTATGTATTATAAGTCCTAGTCACTATAGTAAGTCAAGAAAACTATTAAGATTGGAAATGCAAGATTAAAATTGTCTTCATTCTCTGATGAGATCCATAATATAATATGTTGTATTAAATATATGTACACATACACAGTAGAACCTCTGTAAGTTGACCACCCAAGGGACCGTTGCAAACTGTTCAACAAATGGAGGTGGTCAACGTCAGGAACTAGGCCTACTGTACTGATACATGCATGTGGTGCATGTTTGCTCTATGAAAATTAGATGAACTTAAGCAGATAGTGTAGGGGGTTTGTCAGTTATGGAGGTTCTACTGTACATAAGCAAATCCTAAATTACTAGAACTAGTAAGCAAATTCAAGATTGTAGGATATAAGGACAATGTGCAAAAATCAATGTAATTTCGTTGTAATAGCAAAGAACAATTGAAAAGTGAAATTAACAAACACTAGTCATTCTTAATAGGACAAAACCCTAAAATACTGAGGTATAAATGTAACCAAATATATATAAAATGTATGCATTGAATAATCAAATATTACTGAGAACAACTTGAAAAAGACCTGAATAAATGGAAACATTTGTAGTTTGCAAGATTTGTTATTAAGATATTCATTTTAGAGCGGCGCCTATGGCTCAGTGAGTAGGGCACCGGCCTCATATACCATGGGTGGCAGGTTCAAACCCGGCCCCTGCCGAACTGCAACAAAAAATAGCCAGGTGGGTGGTGCTTGTGGCTCAAAGGAGTAGGGTGCCAGCCCCATATGCTGGAGGTGGCAGGTTCAAACTCAGCCCCGGCCAAAAACTGCAAAAAAAAAAAAAAAAAGAAAGAAAGAAAGAAATAGCCAGACGTTGTGGCGGGCACCTATAGTCCCAGCTACTTGGAAGGCTGAGGCAAGAGAATCACTTAAGCCCAGTAGCTGGAGGTTGCTGTGAGCTGTGACTTAACGGCACTCTACCGAGGGTGAGAAAGTAAAGACTGTCTCTACAAAAAAAAAAGATATTCATTTTACTTGGATTGATCAATAGCTTCAAGACAGTCCCAATCAAATTCTCATCAAAAGTTTTCTAAAAATTACCAAACTGATTATGAATTCCATATGGAAATGCACAGGGCTTACAAAAGTCAGAAGAGTTTTTAAAAAAGAAGAACAAAGTAAAAGGACAGTACTCTCTGATTTGAAGATTTGCCATAAAACAAAGGAGGGTGGTACTGGTGTAGGAAAGACAAATCTAAGGAACAGACTAGTGAGTCCAGATTCCTATATCTATATATAGGTATAAAATTTGATTGTTTTTTGACAAAGGTGTCATCATAAGAGGAACCTTTTTCTTTCTTTTGAAACAAAAATTTACTTCTATTCCTACTTATACCTATGTACCAAAAAAAGAAAGAAAAACCTTGGATAATAGAGTTAACATAACAGCTAAAACTATGGAACTTCTAAAAGAAAACACGGGAGAAAATCTGCATGACCTGGGATAGACAACGAGTTTTATTGTACACAAAAGAGGAATCATAAACGGGAAAACTTAGATTTCATCAAAAGTAAATTTTTTTGCTTTTTGAAAGGTAGGTATGACAAGGCAGCTTAGAGACAGAGAAAATGTTAGGTAATACCTAACAAAGGTATTACGTGTGTGTGTGTGTGTGTGTGTGTGTGTGTGTGTGTGTGTGTGTGTGTGTGTGTGTGTGTGTGTAGAGAGAGAGAGAATTTCACAAATCTTTTAGATAATTCAGTTTTTAAAAGCACAAAAAGATTTCAACAGTCACATCACTAATAAAGATAAATGAAAAAACTGACAATACCACTTGCTGATAAGGATATGGAGTTAGTTACTAGAATTCCCATACATTGTTGTTAAATGTAAAATGGTACACTACTTTGGAAAACAACAATTACTGAAAGTTAAACATAAACTTGCCCTGTGATTCAGCAATTCCAGGAAAACATTTGTTTACAGAAAGACTTACACATTAATATTTATAGTAGCTTTATTCATACTAACCCCACACTGGAAACATCAGTAATATCTGTCAGCCGTTGAATGCATAAATAAATTGTGGTATATTCATACAGCAGACTATACTACTATACAATAAAAAGGGACAAACTATTCACATATGCAACAACAAGGATTAATGTCAAAAACTTAGTAAAAGAAGATAGATACAGGAGTACATACTATATGATCCCCTATGTGTGAAATTCTAGGTAGAATTCAGTTACAAAAAGAGAACAGCGGTTGTGGAATGGTGAGAGGAGCGTGATTGCGGGGACCCAAAGGAACAATTGTGGGTGATGTAATGTTCTTTTTTCTTCATTGTAGTAATGCTCACAGGGGTATATATTTGTCAAAACCTGTAGAATTATGTACTTGGTGGATTTAATGTTAGTTATTTCTCAAAGTTGGTTTTACATTTTTGTTTAGCATTTTTATTACAATTTGATAACTGTTTGTTGGTTAAGTCTGAGTTCTGCATATTTGACAATTGCTTGATAATTTTAAAAGTATGCTATGTAAGAATTACAATCTAGAAACACCAAGGCACACATTACCTTTTACATTCTAAAATTAGAGTGTATTGGAGCTCACTTGTAGTCCTAGCTACTTGGGAAGCTGCTGGGAGGATCATTTGAGGCTGCAATTGTGCTGCCACACTTCAGCCTGGGCAATTAAAAAAATACATGTATACATATGTACTTCTGTATGTATGTATACATACACACACATAGGGGCTGGATATGGTGACGCATACCTGTAATCCTACCTAGCACTTTGGGAGGCTGAAGCAGGAGGATCCCTTGAGCTTCGAAGTTCTAGACCAACCAAAGCAAAAGTGAGACCCTGTCTGTACTAAAAGTAGAAAAATTATCTGGGTTTTGTGATGGGAGCTTGTAGTCCTAGCTACTTGGGAGACTGAGGCAGGAGAATTACTTAAACCCAGGAGTTTGAGGTTGCTGTGAGCTAAACTGACACCATAGCACTCTAGCCTGGGCAAGAGAGTGAGGCTCTTGTCTCAAAAAAAAAAAAAATTATGATTTATTTCTAAAATTTAGGTCATTTATATGGATGAAGGTTTTTTATCTTTGAGAAATGATATAGTACAAATATGTGACTTTGTTCAAGGAGTATATTTATTTCATAATACACTATTTCAGTTCTTTCATGATTTTCGTAGGGTATCATTCATCTGTTCATTTGGTAGTTAAACTAGTTTGTGCAGGTTATAAATTTAAACTGCTTGTCTATATACAAAGTCATAAAATTTGAGGTTTTTTGGAGCTGCTTGTGATTTATCTATTGCACCCCCTGGTGGATTTTAGTTCTCATTTGGGATAACCTGAAAGTACAGCCATTACCTTCACAGGAGATGAATTTTACAAATAGCTTTAAAACTTTTGAATTAGCTTTTGTGTTGAAAACCTTATCAGTTATTCTTGATAATACTATTACTTTTTATTCTTGTGGACTTTACAAGAGTTATTTAATACTGGTTTCTCTATAGATAATTCTGTGATTTTTTTTTTTTTTTTATTTTTTTGAGACAGAGTTTTACTGTGTCACCCTTGGTAGAGTGCAATGCTATCATAGCTCACAGCAACCTCAAACTCTTGGGCTTAAGTGATTCTTTTTGCCTCAGCCTTCCAAGTAGCTGGGACTATAGGCGCCTGCCATAATGCCCAGCTGTTTTTTTGTTGTAATTGTCATTGTTGTTTTTAGGAGGCCCTGGCGGGGTTCAAACCCGCCAGCTTTGATGTATGTGGCTGGCGCCCTAACCACTGAGTTATAGGCACCCAGCCAATTCTGTGATATCTTATGGCTCTTTTCAAAATACCTGTAAGGTAGGAATTCTGAGATCCCAATTTATAGTAGTATTTCTTAATACAGTAGAACCTCAGTACTTGACCACCTCCCTACATCCATTTGTACTTAAGTTGACCTAATTTTCATAGCCAGGACATGCACCACATGTAAGTATCAGTACAATAGGCCTAGTTCCTTATGTTGACCAGTTTGTTACAGTTCCTTAGGTGGTCAACTTACAGAGGTTCTACTTTAGTTCTTGTTCCATAGTTCTAAATTTCTTATTATTATCCAAAAGGGATTGGAGACTATCTTGCAAATATTATGTAGAGTCAAGATAAGCTTTGAACATCTTACGGTGCCACAAATCAAGGACATAGTGGAAGAAAATTGCTAAAAGGACACATAATTGCTAGTACCTGAAGACCAAAACTGGAATAATTTGACTGACTAAATAAATATAATATTAGAGGCCAGATGTGATGGCTCATGCCTGTAATCCCAGCATTTTGAGAGGCTCAGACAAGAGAATTGCTTAATCCTAAGAGTTCAAGAACAGCCTGAGCAATATAGCAAGACCCTGTCTCTACAAAAAAAAAAAAAAAAATACATATTTTATTTATTCACATATATATATATGGATGGATGGATGGATGGATAGATAGATATAGATGGGCATGGGGCTATATGCCTGTAGTTCCAGCTACCCAGGAAGATCTCTTGAGCCCTGGAGTTCCAAGCTGCGGTGAGGTTTAATCATAACACTGTACTCAGCTAGGGTAGCAGAACAAGAAACTATCTCAAGAAATAAAAAAAAAAAAAAAAAACCATAGTAATGATATTTTTAACTTATAGATAAAGTAAATATCCACAATTCCATGCTAATATTTCAGACAAGACCCACTGATGGATGCTAACATTAGGTTAGAGTTTGAGGAGAAATAGAGTATTTGTATAATTTCAGAGTTTTCCCCCAGGATTTTTTTTTTTTTTTTAATAGAGACAGAGTCTCACTCTGTTGCTCTCAGTAGAGTGCTGTGGAGTCACAGCTCACAGCAACCTCCAGCTCTTGGGCTTAGGCGATTCTCTTGCCTCAGCCTCCTGAATAGCTGGGACTATAGGCGCCCACCACAACGCCTGGCTATTTTTCTGTTGCAGTTTGGCCGGAGCCAGGCTTGAACCCGCCACCCTCGGTATATGGGGCCAGCGCTCTACTCACTGAGCCACAGGCACCACCTACGATATTTTTTAACTACAAGTGAAAGGATAGTAGTTTTATAGTGTAGAAATCTGGCAGACACCACCTTGGCCAAGGGATGAAAGTTAACATCACAAACTCCTTGATACAGAGTACCAGAAGACAACATAATTTCTGTGATATTATTACCCCAAATGCCTGGATTCATTATGGTCATGAGAAAAACTGCTAGTTTAATCTGAGCTACGTGTTAACAAAATATTGAATCAAAAAATTTCAAGGTCATGAAAGAGAAGGAAAGAATTAAGAGCTGTCACAAATTTGCAAGAGACTCAGGACATACTACAGGAGAATTTAAAAAGAATTACTTTATCTTGTTTTTGTTGTTAAATCATTAATTGGTCTATTAGTAGGTAATAAATTATTTATAAAGTAGCTATTAAAAGAATTTCCTGAAGGAGAAATAGTCTTGTTGCTGTTTTCTACTATGTAATTATTGGAAATTGGCTAAAATTTGCAGAAAGTTTTTTTTTTTGTTGCAGTTTTGGCCAGGGCCGGGTTTGAGCCTGCCACCCTTGGTATATAGGACCAGAGCCCTACTCCTTGAGCCACAGGCACTGACCAGAAAGTTTATTTTCTATCATTCTGAGTATTTCTTTTCATTCTGAGAAACTTTAAAGTCATGCAAGAATTTAGACTTCAAGTTGTTTGTATTTGTAATCCTAAGAGTAGAATTGCAGCTTGTAGTGAGTATCTTAATAGCAGTGCTTTAAGAGCTAGAAACTGTGGTCTCTCTGTCACTATTTTGGAATCTCTTTATATTCCTTTTTTCTAAATGAAGAGAAATAGATAATCATAATAAAGGGAAATGAAGTATGATTCTTCATATGAAAAGTGATGAATGAATATGTGATGTTCTATTAGTGTTACATTGCTTGTAGTAATGTCAGTTGCAAATATTAAAATTTACTATAGCAACCTGAGGTCTCTAAAAGAAAATTCTTAATCATTTTATATGATTAATAAGATTCTTGAAATCACTTGTTAAAGTGAGTTACCATCCAAATTTCACATTAATCCTTGAGAATACTTAGGGTACATTGATCCAGATAAGATCTCAACGATTTAATTTGGTATTTTCTTTGTAAGCATTCTGTCAATACCTTATTAACTATTTTTGTATTTTATAAACTCAAAAGAACTAAATGTTTGCTGCCTTGCTTAAAGTGTAGGTAGCAGTACATATAATTTTAGGATTCTTTATTATAATACCTTGTCCAATATAATTTAATATGGGGGCGATTTCAGCTATTAAAGAAGGTTGTTTTCCCAAGGATACCCTTCCAAAAAGTGGAAAAATAACATGAGTTTCATCTTGGCAAAACATGTGAAAAAGGATATCTCTTGAGTCACCAGATGAGTCAGGAGGGTGGGGTTTGTTTGCTTTTCCTTGTCCATCTGTTTTAAGGGAGTATGATCCTAAGCAGTAGGGAAAAAAAAAAATTTTTTTTTTTTTTTGCAGTTTTTGGCTGGGGCTGGGTTTGAACCTGCCACCTCCGGCATATGGGGCCTGCACCCCACTCCTTTGAGCCACAGGCGCCACCCAGGAAAAAAATTTTTTTAATGAAAGGTGGCACCAACAGTTAGTTAGAATTTGTTCTTCAATGTTTAACTGATGCTAAGTGCAGATTATCTGTGAATATATTCAAACATTAAATAGTGCTGACAAGGTGAATTTGATTTATTTTAGAGATTTTTGCCTACCAATGATTGTAGAAAATTGCTAAGTACTAATATTTCAAGAATTAAAACCCCGTTTTATACTTTAATTTCCTGCAACACATCCAAGTGGAAGTACTTCAATAACTGCTTTTCTGGTAACTGTAACAACCAAATATGTCACTTTGTTTGATACCTAAAGAACTATTTTTTTGCAATTTTTTTTGAAAGCTAGCTTTCTCAGATCTTGCCTTTAAAATCATTCATTACATTACTTTTCAAACTAGACACTTTTAACTATTCTAGAAATTTAAGTATGAATTCTTCTACTTACCCAGCTAGCCTCAACTAGACAGTAAATACCAAGTTAGTCTGTGTCTTACTCATTGTTGTAGTCCTAACTGAAAGGAAGGGAGAAGGAAGGAGGAAATAATGGATGGTTGGAGAACAATGTCTCTTTACACACTGTACTTCTTGAAACTCAAGGTCAATTTGGCTGCATGAGGTTTATGGGAATGGTGCTGAATGGAAAGATTATCAGCTACTTCATGATACTTCATAAGCTATATAAAGCAAAATAAATAGACTTTAAATATTGCTTTAAGGGCTTTTGTCAGAAAGTGAGGTAACAATACAAGTATACAATATATTGTTTATAACAACTCCTTTCTTTAATTAGAGAAAATCCATAGGAGTCTCATAAATGGAGAATTAGGCAAGAACATTCCAGCAGAAGGTTATAGGGAAATGTGGAGGTTTAAAATTTCTACTGTAACAGAATTGTACCAAGAGAATTGTAGCTAAAGAAAAGGAAATGGGGGAAGAGATAAGGATAGAAATTTGTATTGATACTAAATATTATCAGTAGCTTTAGACTTTTTATCCTGTTTACATCGGAAATCAATAGAAAATTTAAAGCACAGGAGCTAGCAATTTGACTGAATTTGACTTTTAGAAAGATTACTATCAACACTGTAAAGAAGGAGAGATTGAACCAAATATGTTTATTTGGTCATTTTTCTATATTCTCTAAGTGCTAATATTCCTTATTCATTCATCAAGATTGCAATACTGTCTTCCAGATTAGAGAGTTATTCCACGTTACAGAAACATAATCTTTCAAGTGCTGTTCAATTTCAGTTTCTTAATACACAACTTTCTGAGCTATTTTACTTGTCTCAGCTTCAATAAATTGAGTCTAATAAATAGTTTCCATAAATACTATGGCATTACATTTCTTCTTCTGTCTTTCCATTAATGAAAGTCTGTGTCTTTCATAGTCCACTTTTAATATACCTTAGTGATTCATTTTCCCCATCACTTTTTCTGGTGTATGGTGTAAACTAAAACCAAACTACAAATTGCAAGAAGAAAATGGTCAACTAGTCCTTGGTATGTATGTAAAATTAAGGCAAGCATGGAGACGGTAGCTTTCAGCAAAATCTGTAAACTTTTTGAGAAACTGTTCCAAATGGTTTATTGATGTGTGATTAGATAAGTAGAGTTTTACTTTAAATATTGATGGAGTTTTTATCATTAAGTTTTAAATCTGAAACACGTATAATGAATACTCACTGAGAATATTTAGCCTAGGTATGTAGTAGGCTACACTATCTAGGTATGCGTAAGTACACTCCATGATATTCACACAGTGGCGGAATAGCCAAACAGCACTTTTCTCAGGACCTATTCCTGATGTTAAGCAGTGCATGACTGTGTGATTA
The DNA here is from genome assembly GCA_963574655.1 of Perodicticus potto. Lineage (NCBI taxonomy): Eukaryota > Metazoa > Chordata > Mammalia > Primates > Lorisidae > Perodicticus > Perodicticus potto. The sequence goes on along the minus strand of CAUYRH010107213.1, from coordinate 2,254 downwards.
TTTTGCTGTTTGCAGCAGTATTTAAGATGAGGTTTTCATTAAACCAATCTAAAAGCATTTCTGATATAATGCAGCATGTGTTCTGAGAAACTTCACATGCTACAAAATCACTTACCTGGGGAAAATATGGGTAAGGTAGAACACTCAAATTATGTAGCTTTGTACTGACATAAATAATAAAGATCTTAAAAATACAAGTGCAGATTAACTCTGGCATTTGTATTAAATACCTTAGCCCATCACTTAGGAGCTTGAATTTGGGACTTGTTTTTCCTGTTTTGAGGTTCTTAAAGTTACTTGCTTTGGTAGAGACTAAGAATGAACCAGTGTTTGGCCACCTTTATTAATAGTTTTTTGGGAGGTTAGAGGGAGGGTTAAAACAAGAGAAATTATATTTATAGCTTCTTCAACTGCACCCTTAATTTTCACCATTTCCTCTTTCACATAATGTTGGGAAGTCTCAAGGTTCTTGAAGCCAGTAAACTTGCTCCTATTTTCTCTAAAGGAAAGCACATTGTTTTCACCACTGTTTCTTGAGATCTTCAGATGCAAGTATTAAGACTTTCTTAAGAAACTTGCCCCTAGTCTCTTTATAAATTACTGGGGAAAAATCCCTGTGAACCAGTGAAATTTCTGTGCTGTCTGGACATCACTCTCTTCTCTCAGTTACATATGTGCTAATTCACATTACAGCACCATCTTGCAGTTAGTTTTTACTTTAATGGTACAGTTGATTGTATTTCCATTACATTTTAATGTAAGGTTTTGTGGGGTTTTTTTGCCGTTTTTTTTGGCTGGGACTGGGTTTGAACCCGCCACCTCCAGCTTACGTAAGGGGCTGGTGCCCTACTCCTTTGAGCCACAGGCACCTCCCTTAATGTAAGGTTTTTATGTTTTGAAAATTTGTATGTTATCAGAGCAGACAATGATTCTGTAAAAAATAAATAAATAAAAATATACACCTTAATTTTTTAGTTCTTACAATAAGGATACCATGAATTTAAGCTGCCAAAACAGCAGTTTTGTACTCCTGTCACTAATATTCATGGGCAGTATAAAATTTGCCTTAATTTTTTTAAGTTGGTGGTTGCATTTAATTTTTTAAATATATGTATTTATAAGAATTATTATTGTTAAGCCACAATCAGAATTATGTAAATTAGTCTGATATTTTTAAAAAATGAAAATGTTGTAATTTAGGAGAAAATGATTTGAACTTTTTTTTAAGAATTCAGATGATAAAAGATGATGCTTTTTTAATAGAGTAACAAATGAATACAGACATTTCTTAATTTTTTTTTTAAAGTTAAAGAATGAATTTTATTAGCTTTTCTAGGTGGCGCCTGTGGCTCAGTGGGTAGGGTGCCAGCCCCATATACTGAGGGTGGTGGGTGCCTGTAGTCCCGGGGACTCGGGAGGCTGAGGCAAGAGAATCATCTAAGCCAAGGAGTTGCAGGTTGCTGTGAGCTGTGATGTCACAGCACTCTACCGAGGGTCATAAAGTGAGCCTCTGTCTCTTTAAAAAAAAAAAAAAGGAATTTTATTAGCTTTCTGGTTTTGTTTTGCAAAGAGTATCTCAGGAAGAATTCAAGAAAACTGGCAGCATTGCTTCCAGAGAAGGGATTGGATGTCTTGGGCTGGGTTGAGAGTGAAACTGTGAATTTTAAATACCCTTTGGTTTTGAGCCATGAATAAAAGTAAATTAAAATTTAAAAAGTAAAATGAAAATAAAAGCACTTTGGTGTACAGAACCAGAGGTTAATGTCTGTAGAACCTCTATGATCCAGCTTATCATTGTCTGTCCTGGAATAACTTGAGTGACCTCTTTGATCAGCTTAGCATTTGTCAGTCTTAGAATTATCTTGGGACTCAGCGTACAATTGGCTACATAATGGCAGGTACACACAAAAAGAAAGGTAAACGAATATAAATATTTCCGATATATTTTCCCTGTTAGAAATTAGTCAACAGTATATATAACTCTTTTAATCAAAGCTTAAATGGAATTAAAGAGTTTTAGTTTAATTGGAAATTTAAAATATTGCTGGATTTTTTTCTAAAATTGTCATAAAATAATTTTTAAAAATCTTGCTACTTTTTTGTTTGCTTCTAGTTGATGCAGATGAAATTAAAAGGTTAGGAAAAAGATTTAAGAAGCTTGATTTGGACAATTCTGGTTCTTTGAGTGTGGAAGAGTTCATGTCTCTGCCTGAGTTACAACAGAATCCTTTAGTACAGCGAGTAATAGATATAT
>CAUYRH010107208.1:0-10218 GCA_963574655.1 Perodicticus potto | reverse complement strand
CTGATTAACACAGCTTCATGGCATTTTCTTAGTTATTGTATGAAGACATTTGTATTCTGCATTTAGTAAGGTTCACCTGTACCCTTCTAAGATGCACCGTAGGTGTGGCCCCACCAATTACCCTCCCTCCACCCCAACCTCACCCCTCCTCTCCCCTCCCTTGCCCCTTTCTTCATGTTCTTGTGCTATAGTTGAAAACTTATACTTCTTAAAGGTTAAATTCTAAAGTAGAATTGTACATGAAGGATAAAATTATTACCACATCATTAAGAAATTCTTATTTTGGGAAACATCAGTTTTCTGGAACAGACTTCTGGAATAATAAAATTTCTTAAACTACATCTTGTGCCTAAATGGAAACATCTTTCTTATGAATATAACATTTTTGAACTTCCCAGGCTGGAAATTATTTCTGGCAGCCTCACTGCATTTCTAGGATTTCACTTATGCTTTAATAAGGGAGGTTCACATTTTTCCTACCTTAACATTAGAACATGGAATTTTCAGAATGAGGAAATGTATCTTCAAGAACATATCTACTATTCCAAGGGCACTTTTCAACCCAACATGCAATTCCAGGCCAATTTATACTGGTTCCGCCTGCCGAAAATTGAAGTGCCTAAAAGGCCAAAATGACTCCATTATGGTAACTCCATTTTGTGACAGGACCATGCAGGTCTCTAACTTGCACCACAACCCCACCCTCAACCCATTTTCATTTGGCCAGTGCATGTCAAAATGCATCCTATGTTGAAGAACATCTGGTGGGCAAAAATGGCTGACACCCCAGAAATAGCATAAATGCCACTATCCCTTCCCCTGCAAGCCTTCTCTTTAACAGTGCTGCTTCTGTAAACATAACCACCACCTACCTTCCCCTGCCAGCCTTCCCATTAACTGCGCAAAATTCTGCTTCTGTAAAATTCCACTTTGCTTCCCCTAAATCCTCCCCAGCTAGAAGGATGCTATAAAATCCTAAGAGATCTAACCTTGGGATGGAGAGTTCTTTAGCATGAGCCTGCTGTCCACCAGAGCAATAAAGGACTCAACCTGATTGAGTCTCAGTGTGCTGGCACTCTGACTATAATCCCAGTCTCATGTGGGTGCAAAATATCACCACCCATGAAATTCATGAGCTGCCCCAAGTCCTATTGCTTTTTATACTGCCATACTTTCTACACTTCTCTCAGTCATCCTCCCCTACTGAACAAATATTTCTTGTTTTAATCACATTGTTCAATTTGGACAGATTACAGAAACTGGCACCAAAGTTTAAATAGTGAAGTTTTTCTAAGAAGTATAAGATGGAGGAACTCAGCAACATCTACCCAACATCTTTTCTGCACTTCACTTTGCTCACCATCTCTGGTCATACCTGTGAGGAGCAGGAGGGCATATCTCAGCAAGGTGCTTGTTGTCTCTGTGCCAGCAACAAATAAGTCAGATACAGAGCTTACCAAGTTTTCCATAGTGAAGGCAGACTCTGAATTATTCTTTTCCCAGGAAAGATTTGGTACACTTTTCTAACAAATTATTTGCAAGGATATCTAATTTCCTAAATGCTGAATGTCAGTAATCATTAGGGAAATGCAAACTAAAACCACAGTGCAATATACCTTACCCCTGTTAGGATGGCTTTTATTAAAAGCCCCCAAACAATAGATGATAGTATGAATAAAGAGAAATTAGTACATCTATGGAAATAAGTATGGAAACTTCTGAGAAAATTAAAAGTAGACCAATCATTCAAATGAGTAATGCAATTATTGTGCATCTACCCAAGAAAAAGAAGTCGTTTTATAAAAAACACAATTATAGTTTGAATTCAAAAATGACTTCAATTGCACCGCAATTCACATTTTCCAAGATGTGGATTCATCCTAAATGCTTAGCAATTCAAGAGTGGGTTAACAAAATGTGGTGTATATGTACCATGGAGTACCACTCAGCCATAAAAAGAAGTGATTTAATGTTATTTGCAGCAATTTGGATGGAACTGGAGACCATTATCCTAAGTGCAGTTATCTCAAGAAGGAATAAAAGAAAAAATACTCCATGTACTTCCTAATAATTTGAAACTAACTGATAAGTACACATGGACACGGAAAGAAATAAAAAATACATTAGAAACCAGCAAGGGGTAGGGAGGCAGAAGAGAAGGGTAAAAACCTAACTAACAGATACAATGAATATGATTTGGGTGGTGGGCACATGTATAGCCCTGACTAAAAAAAGCATTATAAAACATCCATGGGACAAAACCATTTGTTGCCTCCATAATATATTAAAAATGAAATATAACAAAAAGCAAAATACCTCACATTGTTATAAGGTTATCCAACACAAAAATTGAAGTGTTCATTGCTAGATAGAATTACTTTACAATATGACAGAAACTTTAAACCAGTTCTCCAAAACTTTGTTTACTACCTATTCCCAGTGGGTCTATAAATTCCATTCAGTAAACGATTTTCACCTACGTGACCCAGGCAGCATATTTCTTTCTCCAGAATTATAATCAAAAGTGCATTGGTGGCCTTTCTTAGTACATTTTGTGTTGTATGACAGAATACATTATGCTTGATAATTTATAAAGAAAATAAATTTATTTAACATGATTTTGGATGCTGTTAAGTCCAAAAGCAGCACTGAACTCTGCTCTTGGCCTTCATGCTGTGTCATCCCATGGCAGAAGGCAGAAGAGTAAGGCGAGAGAGCATGTGAGCAACTAAGCAAGAGATGGACAAATTTCCTGTTGTAACAAACCCATTCTGTTGAGAGCTAACTCATTCCGGCAATAGTGACTTGAATCTATTTATGAGGACAGAACTCTCATGACCTACTCACCACTAATTAGACCCACTACCCAACATTGTTGCACTGGTCCTTAAATTTTCAAAACATAAACATTGGTGGATACATTCAGAACAGATCATTCCTGGCCTCTAACATTCACATTCTTCTCATAATGAAAGCATATGTAGTGAGAGTCAGTCAGGCTAGGGCCAACTGGACACAGTGGTTCTGTTCATTTAGGTCCTAAGTGATCTTTACTGCCTGTCTCCCATTCTTACTGTTTTGTAAATTTAGCTCCCACTCTAAAGATGCCTATCTTGAGTAGCTTAGGTGGATTGATTTAGGAGAGCAACTTTGGAATTGAATGTTGTGATAGGTCATTGAGTTATGCTAATTATTATTTAAAATAAGGGTTAATATGGTCTTTGCTTTGAACTTTTATGTATAAAACTATGATTTTGGAAATGGAAGAACAGAACAGTCTTGGACAGGCTAACCTCACTGTTCTCCAGAATCACTGGCTGGTGACTAGAAATAAATTCAGTAAACCTATCCCTATCTTTGTATATTGGCTGAGAGTGATAGACTGCAGACCCTTTTCATCTGGTAACAACAATGCAAAATGTAGTCATTCTTTCCCAATAGTCTTTGAACTTTTCATTGGTTCCAGCATCAACTTAAAAGCCTTAAGTAAGATATAGGATGGGACTCAAGGCATGATTCATCCTGAGACAAATTCCTTTCTAGCTGTGAGCCTGAGCAATTAACAAGCTACATTGATTCCAAAATACAATCATGGGACAGGGATAAGGGAAATGTCCCTATTGCAAAAGGGAGAAGTAAGTAAAATGAAAGAGATAACTGGCCCCTAGTAAGTACAAAACAATAGTTATGTCTTAAAGCTAGACAATGATCTTCTTTGGCTTCATGCCCCATATCCTGAGCACACTAGGGTAATGCCTGCTTCTATGGCTTTTCTGGGCTCAGTCCACCAGGAAACCTTCATGGGCTGGAGTTTGTGACTAACAAAGTCCCAGGCTGGAATCCCATACAGGCTGTCTCTTCAGCTCTGGGGCCTCTAAATGACCTCACTCCCACCTCTCCATGATGTACGGCACCAGTGGAGATTCCCTGCCTTCCCTGACATGATTGTCCTCCTGTTCACTAGGATGTTTGTGACATAGTTTGGACTCTAGGTGAAGGCTTCGAAACCCCACAGCTTGTGTACTCTGCATATCTGGAAGGTCGTTGCCACATGGACCTCAGCAATGTAGCTGGTCTATGCATTTTGGTATGGCAGAACAGTGGCATTGGGCCCCCTTGAATCCTGGTCCCCTGTTCATTTTGTAGAGTGGGAAGATGTGGAAGGAAAATGAATGCTGAGGTCCCACTGACACCTCCCAGGAAAGCTTGTCCTCCAGGTCCCAGCTTGCCTTGAAGATTTCTTGAAATGCCTTTGGAGTCCTTGTCCTATTGTCTTGAGGAATAGCACCTTACCTCCTTTCTATTTACACTAATCTTTTTAGCAAATGATGAATTAGCCACAGCCTGGGAGTGCTTTCCTAAACATGCCTTCTCATTTTTTCCTTGGCCAGGTGAGAAATTTTCCAATTTTTCCACTCTGCTTCCCTTATCCATAAATTCCATCTTGAAAACATTTCTTTCTTCTCTCATTTTACTATAAATGGCCAAAAGAAGCCATTCAGCACCTCAAATGCTTTCACACATAAATATTTTTCCTTCCACATCTCCAATTTGTTGCTCACAACTTCCACATTCCATAAAACTTTAAGCATAATCACAATTCTGCAAAGCTTTTTGCAATTGTATAATAAGAAAAACCTTTACTTTGGTTTTCCATACATTTTTCCTCATTTCCAGCTGTCACCTTATCACAATGGCCTTTGCCATTCTTATTTCTACCAATATTTTTACTGACACCACTTAAATAATCTGTAAGAAGATTTAGACTCTCTCACCAACTCATATAGGATACACTTCCCTCAGTAATAGCAGAATGTGCATTCTTTCTCCAGGACAGGCCATATTTTATGTCATAAACAATTCTGAATACATTTTCAAAGATGAAAATCACACAAAATATCTTCTCATACCCCTCAACAGGGGAAAGAAAAGTGAATGTTGAACACCATGTTCTTGAACCAATAGGTTAATGAAAAAAATCACTAGGGAAATAGAAAATGCTGAGAAACAAATGAAAATGAAAATGAAATATACCAAAATAATGATATGTAGCAAAAGCAATGTTAGAAAAAAAATTATAGCTTTAGACATCCACCTTAAAAGCATAACTTTACAACTTAGACAATAGACAAAGAATGGCAAGTAAACTCAACACAAACAGAAGGAAGATGAGAAAAATAAAAAAGAGAAAGAAAATCAACAGAATAATCAATGACACCAAATATTGTTTCTTTGAAAGATCAGCAAAATTGACAAACTTAAACATGACTGCCTAAATAAAAAGAGAAGACGTCAATTACTAAAATCAAAAATGAAAGTGAGACATTACCTTACAAAAATAAAGAGGAGTGTATCATAATATTATAAACAATTGTACACCGCAAATTAGATAACCTAGATAAATAGAAATCTTCCTAGAAATACACACTTTATTAAAACTGACTCCAAATGAGGTAGAAATTGTGAACAGACTTACAATAAGACATGAATTAGTAATTAAAAACAATCTCCAGGAAATATCCAGGACATAAGACTACATGACTTCACTGATGATTTATACCTAAATTATTTTTAAAAATTAAAATCAACCTTACTGAAATTATTACAAAAAATTATAAGAGGAAGGAATACTTCCTAGAATGTTATCAAGTGAGTCTGTTATTAAAGCCCAAGATACTATGAGATAAGACCATTATTTTTTTTAATATAGATACAGAAATTATCCACAAAATAATAGCTAACCAAAGCACATTAAAATATTAAAAAAAAACAACTCATGCAAAAATACCCAAACAATCTAATTTAAAAATGGGCACAGGACTTAAACAGGCATTTCTCTTAAGAGGGCATACAAATGGCCAATGAGCACATGAAAAACATGCTCAGTGTCACTAAACAATAAGGAAGTGCCAATTAAAACCATAATAAGATACCATCAAACCCACTAGGAGGATTACATACATATACATGTATATATATGTATGCATGTATATGTATATGTACATGTAATTTACATGTATATGTATAATTATATACATATTTATATTATAACTCGGCATTTATGATGATAAAATCACTCAGAAAACAATGAATACAAAGTAATTTCCTAATCATATCAAGCACATTTATGAAAAAATTCTAAGCCTATTTCATACCAAATTGCAAAAGACCAAAACCTTACACTCTAAAGTCAAGAGAAAAAACAAAATACATGTATGTTCACTTTCCAGTCTATCCAATACGTCACTAATATCCTAGCCAGAGCATTTAGGGGAGAAAAGAAAAGACATTTAGGTAGAAGTAGAGGAAATAAGATTAATTCTATTTGAAGATAGCATGATGCTACATGAAGAAAAGTCCATACAATCCAAGGAAAAACAACTAGCAATATTTCAGGGTACAAGATTAATGGAAAATTGAATGCATCTCCATACACCAACAATGAACAATCTGAAAATGAAATCAAGGAAATAGTTCATTCACAATAATATCCCAACTGGTAAAAGGGCTAAGAACCTATGTTACCAAGGAATGGAAAGCCAATAAAATCTATGAACTGTTGCTAAAAAGAAAAAAAAGAAACCTAAATAAATGGAAAACCACCCCATATTCAAGAATTGGAAGACACAAACTTATAAAGATGACAATGCTTTCCAAAATTATCTAAAGATTCAGTGCAATCTCTATTAAAATTATCATGACCTTTTTTGCAGGGGGAGGGGAAACAGAATTTCCAGTACTCAATTCAAATGCACCTACAGGGGAGGATTCAATTTCCCAAATTCAGTACTTCAAAGCAAAGCTTTAAAAATCAAAACACTATGATTCTGACATTAGACAGACATCATGACTAATAAAATACAATCAAAAGCAAAATAAAAACCTAAATACGTATTGCAAATTCATTTTCAACATGCATTCCAAGACCATTTAGTCTAAAGGAAGAGTTTCATCACTTCTCGACCTTTTGGCTAAGATCATGTGTAAAGCAAGAGTTTCTTCAACAAACAGTGCCAGGACATCTGCTTAATCCCATATGAAGAAATGAAGTTGACTCCATACCTCATTCCACATTCTATATGCAAAATAATTCTGACAGTGGATGAAAAGCTAAAACTAGGCTAAACTAGCTTGTATCCTTAGATACAAGCTAAAACTATAAAACATCTACAATGAAATATAGAGGTAAATCTTAGCCTTCAGATTAGGTAATAGATTCAAAGATTTGAAATTAAATGAGCAAAAGAAAAAATAGATAACTGGATTTTCTCAAAATGTTTGTTTATCAAAGGACATAATGAAAAATGTAAAATAGCCTACAAAATGGGAGAAAATAGTTTCATATCATTTATTTAATATGGGTTAGTTAAACCACCAATGAGTTTAATTTCAAGAATACATGAATCAATTCTCACAGCTCAGCAATAAAAAGCCACATAATCCAAATAAAAGATAGGCAGAGTACCTGCATTTCTTTTCTTCAAAGAAAATACAAAAATGAGAAGCAGCATATGAAAAGATGCTCAGTATCACTGGGACAAGGAAGTCAAAATCAATTTGAAATGACACAAAATTACATAATTACAAGTATTGACAATTATGTGCAAAACTCAGAACCCTCGCACATTACTGGTAAGAATGTAAAATGATAAATTCACTATAGACAGGCCCAGTAGTTTCTAAAACAGAGAATCCTGAAATTACTAAAAGACTCAACATTCTAATGCTAAGACCATATTCAAAAAAACTGAATAATATCCGTGAAGAAAATACATATGCAATTGTTCATAGCATCATTGTATATAACACAACCCAAATGCCCAGATGAACTTTTTAAAAATTTTTGTATGATTGCATGTAAAATAGCAAATTATTCAGCCACAAAAAACCAATAACATAATGATACATTCTGCAATGTAGGCGAGCCTCCAAATCAACATGTTAAATAAAGGAAGTCAAAAACAAATGGCTACATATGATTTCTGAGGCCTTTTACATGCTATATCCACAGCAGGCAAATATATGGAAACTAGTAGAGGATTAAAGGTTACTACAAGGTGATGGAATGGGGAATGATCATTAATGCATATGGTATGTTTTTGTACAGTGATAAAGATATTGAAAATAGCTGCTGGTTGCACAACATTGTAAAAACAGTAAATACCACTAAACTGTAAACTTTAAACAGGCTAACTCTAAGGAAATTTCACCTCAATTTTTAAAATGTCTTCACTTCCTGAATTACTCCACAGATTTAATGCAATCCAGGTCAAAATAGCCACTGGCTTTTTTTGTTTTTTCAGAAAGTGACAAGCTCTTCCTAAAACTCCTTATGTAAATTAAAAGGGCTCAGAAGAGCTAATGTAGTCTTGAAAGAGAATAATAAAGTTGGAGGACTCACGCTTATTGATTTGAAAACTTGATGCAAAGCCACAACAATTAAGGCATCAAAATTGTGTACACCTGGCATAAGAGAAGGTGTATAGATCAATGGAATGCAACTGAAAGCACACAAACAAACCCTAACATTTATAGTCAGTTGGTTTTTGACCAGAGTGCCAAAATAATTTAATGGAGAAAAATCAGCCTCTCAATAAATATTGCAATGAACATAGGATTTATATTTAAAGCTTTCCACCATGTCCGACTCCTTATCTGTGCAAATTCATTTGGGTTACACTCAATTAAGCCTTGTCTATTCCATCTGCTCTTTCCCACCACACACTTGTACACCTCTACAGAAACCACTTGACCTACCTGAAAAATCCTCTCCTGTCCCTCACTGCAAGTACTTTAATGTCTAATGTGCAGGACATGCAGAAAGCCCACCTAGGCTGAGCCATTCTTTTCCATTCTCCCACATTCTGTGTATAATGATGATGCCCATCTTCATTTAATGACGTCATGTTTTATCCTTTCAAAATTCTTTGTGATTATCTCCCTTTCACATGAGATGTGCTTTCTTTTTCTCCTCAGGTGGATTTTATTTATTTAAAGAAGAGAGTAAAGGCATTCTAACTATGTGATAATTTAATTTTTTATCTTCCATGATTGCTAGTGCTGATTAATAAATATAATATAGAGGTAAAATGCTTTTCAAAGATTCAAGACTAATCATTTAAACATCCTTAGTACATTACAGAACTAGACAATGAACCACAAAATGCACAAGCAATCAAATAACTGAACTTCTATTTGCATTTTACCTGCTCCATTTTGATCAGGAAACAATCAATAAAGTCCTAAGGATTGTCAACATCCGGTGATTCTTGATGTTCTTTTACTTTCTCCAAAATATAACTTTTTGTAAGAGCAATGTTTTTAAGTAATTTGTTATGAATTCCAGGGAAATAATCAATGAGAGCAGGGAAATTATTGCATAGCTAGAATAGAAAATATAATTTATTTAGTAATAAACATGTAATGAATATATATAACATACATCAAACCATGAATAGACATTATAGGTGTAATTATGAATAAAATATGGTATGCATATTGATGGAGAAATTTCATTGTTCACACATAGTAATTCTCTATGTTTATAAAAATACTTCAGGGAGAAAATTCTGACCTGAAAATCAAAGATGTTCATCATTTCCATATATCATTTTTATTGTATAAAACATCTGTATTTCAATTCTCTCGATTTTTTATACCAATTCTGGACTATAACCTTGAAGGATAAGATGACATGAATTACTATGATATCCATGTTGTAGATAACATCAGAGCTCAAGTGAATTGGGGCAACTTGACTGAGAACAGAAAACTGGTTCCTGCCACTTTTATTTTCTTTTAGCAGAGTCAGAAATAAAATCAACATTTTAGAAAAGGCAGGGTCTCAAAGGTATCTTGAAACCCAACTGTGCATCAAAGTAGTTTAATGACATCTCTAAGACCACACAGTAATTACTTAGGTAGAGGGTAGGACATACCAATTCAGCACAGGGTCAAATTGTGACACTTGTTTCTGGTTCATACACCATAAAACCAATAATTTTGTCATTCCTAACCCAGTTACCTTGTCAGCAAGGATCTCATCCCAAGCATCAAATACCCCTGCTTCAGGCAGAGTTTCCTGGTGCCTTGTATGGGCCCAATTATTCTCCTTCCTTGAAATTCTTCTAAATAAAGATAATTTGGAATTCTTCTAAATATCTTCTAAATAAAGATAATTTGGCCAAGTAATATCATGAAGGGGTCTCTAAGTGTTGA
>CAUYRH010107201.1:0-29995 GCA_963574655.1 Perodicticus potto | reverse complement strand
AGATATTTTCATCAACCTGATTGCGATAACATTCAAGAGACTTTCTCATTACTTTGTGAGAACAAAAGTAATAATTGTTCTCACAAAGTAATGAGAAAGTTACTCTTTTTCTTTTATTTATAAACACTGGTTCCTTCCCCCCAACACACACATACCCTGTCCCTTTAAGGCATAAAGGAGGCTTCTTCCCAGGGACCCGAGGGTTCACAGCACTTCCCTTCCTGCCATAGCCCTCTCCTGTGTGGTAGATGTGTTCCCTGGCCAGCCACATCCAAAGCTGTGATCCTCATTGGGTGTCATCATGTGCCTCAGGGGATCCATAAAGACCCTCTAAGAGGTCACAGGTACACGGATGGCTTCAAGAGAATCAATGCTCACAATTTCACCCTTGGTGTGACACCTTCCTGAAATTTGATCTCATCTAAAAAGGCATCTCCTTTCCTTTTTATAGACACCCTTCCGCTCTACAAAAGAAAGGCCTGGCTATCCCTGGCCCTCATGATGATGATGATCGCCTGAGGATGAAATCCACCACCCCCCTCTCCCTAGCAGGCAAATTTAAATACAATTAAAATTTTCATCCTTCAGAGAAAGTGAAGGATGCTGGTCACTAGGTAACAAATCCTTTACAACTCAGGTTGCTTTCAGTTCTTCGTTTTTTAACAAAATTGAATATTTCATGGTAAATCACTATGTAATTTTAAAAATATATCTTGGAGGGAGTTCAAAGAATGAAGCTGTGTTTCCATAACCAAGCTCTTCCATTCACCTCTTCATATTTACGTGAACATGGTCCTTTCATGCTTCTAGTCAAAGTAATATTAATACTGATGCTCAACTGTTCTTGTTTTAGAAATAAATAATTCATTCGATGTATATATGAATTAACTGAATAAAAAAGAAACCATACCCATTTGAGAGGTTCATTTCCACCTCAATTTTATTCTTTTTATTTTAGAAATTATTTAGTAAGATTCGTAACCTATTCCTAGTGTTCTGATCAATTGTCAATGATCAATAGCTGTACCATAACTCTTTGTGAGAACTTTTTTGTAAACTTACAGTCATGTGGGTGCTGACATTTTAAAACATATTCATAAGCATACTTTTCTCATTGATATTTATAAGAAGAAATTTTTAAATCCCTATATAAAATATATTGGGATAAAATTCTGTAGTGTTTGGATTGCTTCAGTTACACTTTTAAGATTTCTCCAAGAGGCTGGAAGCTAGATTGGTTAGGTCAAAGTCAGAGCAGTCCCTGGTAAGTCTGAAAAAGGCAAAAAAATACCAATCGAGAACAATAGATAAATCTAGCAATATTAAAATTAGGTGAATTTAAATGCATACTATTGAATTTGGATAAAGAACACAGAATCTTGGATTTTATTTATTTAATTGAATGCCCTTAGCTCTACTCAGGGATGAAGTTGACTCTGAGCTCTTATGTGATATTTCCTTTAAAGCATTGACTAGACCCTGAAATGATCATTCCCTAGACTTTGAGTTTCACTATGAACTTGCCCTTTCTTCAGAATCATTCTTGTCAGCATTCAAGCTTGCTGTGTGATATTTTACATCATAAACAAAGAAGTTCAAGGACAAAGGAGCATTCAAGGATAAAAGAGACTAAGAGGAGAGGATATGGAAATAGAGAATATTTTCATTATATGCAGAAACTGAGAAATGGCGTAAGGGAGGAGTTGTTTTTTGTTTTGTTTTGCGAAATCTCTAAGCATGAAGAAAGTGCTCCTCATGGCTCCACAAGGTCACACAGGGTGGGATAATGGACAGTGGACACTCAAAAGGGAGAAGGGTGAGATGGGGTGAAAGGTGAAAAATTACCTGTGGGGTGTGAAGGACGGGGGAGAGACACACGAAAGGCCCTGACTTCAACACTGTGAAGGACACACTCGTAAAGGAATTTAACTATGCCCACTAATCTATTAAAATTTTTAAAAAGAAAGAAACTAATCCAGTAAACATTAAAATGAATGCTCTTGAGGACTTTGGTGAATCAAAATTAGCAAGCGGTTAATAAACATGGTTGTTGGAGAAAATGAGGTTGTGAAAACTGAAAAATGATTCTTTAACGTTTTTACCTGTGGCAATATACACACAACATAAAATTTGCCATTTCACGTGTATAGGTTAGTAGCACTAAGAATCTTCATACTGTCGTGCAATTAGTCTCCAGATGTTTTTGCACAACTGAAATTATATACCCCTTAAACAAAACTCCCCATTTCTCCTTCCCCCGACCTCGGACAAACACCTTTCTACTTTCTGTTTCTGTGCATTTGACTGCTCTAGATTCCACCTCGTGGAAGCGAGTCCCACAGCGTCTTTCTGATGGGGTAATTATACACAGCTTAATGTCCTCAGGATTCAACCATGTTATGAGTCAGAATTTCCTTCCTTTTAAGGCTAGGTGATAATCTTTTTTTATATATGCCGCATTTTGTTTATCCCTTCATCCTTGATGTACCCTTGGATTGCTTTCACCTTTTAGCTATTGTAAATTGTGCTATTACAGACATGAAAGTGCAAATATCCCTTTGACACCCTGCTTTCAATTCTTTTGCCTGTATACCCAGACGTGGAATGGCCGGATCATGTGGTAATTCCATTTTTAACTTTTCGAGGACCCACACTGTTTTCCAAGGGGCTACACCGTTTTACTTTCCCACCAGCGGAGGATTCCAATCTCTTCGTATCCTCGTCAACACCTGTGATTTTCTGTTTTGTTTTGTTCTTGTTAATAACCATGCTAAGAGGGTTGAGGTGATAATTCACCATAGTTTTACCTTCCTTTCCCAAATAATTAGTGACATTGAGCATCTTTTTATTTGATGGTTGGTGGAAAATGACTTGAAGTACCAACATTCTTTTTTTAATTAGGCAAAGTAAAACTGTCTCACACGGTAACCTTGAGAGAAATCTTGGTGAACTTCGATAAAGTACAATACTATTCAACACTATCTAAAGTTCAAAATATTGAAGTTTAGTATTCTGCTATAGTTTTCCCAGTGAGAGAACTTAAAAAAAACCCATTAATATTGACTAATCTTTCATCCTTTGTTCTAACTCTCACCTTGTCTTGTCTCAGAATTTTCTAATCTCAAAAATTCTTCCAAACAGCTCTAAGCTTCTATTTTTCAAATGTTTGATTACAAGTTGCCAGAGAGAGTGTGTACTCTCCCTCTCTCAAAGATGGAAGCAAGAGATAAAGACGCTATCCTAAAAAGGAACGTGACATTATCCAGAAGCTACAGGAAACTATTTCTCTTATCAAGGTCTCTGTGGTTTCTCTAACATGATAGTTAGGGTCTTTTATTCAGCAGCATTTACTGAATGCCTACTCTGCCTTAGGTGCTGGAAAACCAAAGATAACAGGAGATAATTCCTGACCTTAAAAATCTCACAATCTAGCAGGAAGAATCCCCGAGAAAATCAGCAAGTTTAACACAGAAGGAAGGCCGTGTCTTGACATTGAGAGCAATTTGCCCAAGGCCTTATGGGAGGATAGAGAAAAATAATGAGGTGGAACCCAGAACGTAGCAAGGAGGAGTTGTTAGATACCAGGAGGAGAAATGAGGTGGATAATAAGGGCACCTTGGAACTATTTTAAGATCTCAAAAATGAAACTGAACTTTTTCTATAGATACTTTTAAATTCATCTTCAGGTCACCTCGACCTTCCTTTTTTAATTGAGAATTTTGTTCCACATATTTGTTTCTCAACAAGTTGCTTGAATGGATCGGGGTTGTAAAAATGTTAAGTACCTTATTGCTTATTGCCTGCATTTTTCAGAGGGACAAACAAACGCTGATGCTTTAGCAGTCTGGTTTTACGACCATGATCTTACAATGTCATATTCTATGTAATTTATTTGCACTAAATTTGTATTTCATTTTTATATCAAAGGAGGAAAATTTATAGTTCACAAAATAGTTTCATGTCATGTTAAAAGTGTTAAGGTGTTCTTTCACTCATTTTTATCTCGCTGCCAAGGCACTAATTTTCTGGGAAATTTATATTCTCATATTTATTTAACTCAAAAATGCTTATTAGAAGTGCTGGTGTGGAGAGGCAGAAGTCTCCTTGATATTTGAATTTAGGGCTTGATTGTTTTAAATTAGCAGCAAAGGTGAGGCTTCTCCTTCAGGTATTTGTGCTTGATTTAAGAAAGCTCCTGGGCGAAATTTTTCAGGTTCTGGTGGCATTTGAGTGGAATTAATGTCAGATAGTTTCAGATTTGACATTGTCTGATGCAAATGTCAAGCACAGTCCTGTCATTCTATATCTGAGCACACAGACACACAGAGCTCAAGTAATTTGACCAAGGAAATACAATTAGAGTGATAAATTGCAACATCACCAGACACACACCAAAGTCTCCTACTAAGTCTAAAGGAGTTAGACAAACTCACTTACAAGAACTGATGGAAGTGTTCTGCTCTCTTTGGAGAACATCAGAAATTGGTGATTTTTAAAAAATACATGCATGACTTTACTTTCATTTCTGGTGCATGCAGTTTGCTTGCCAGTTAACTAAATAAATCAAATAGAAGGAATTAGACTCATTTTTTGGAACTTCTTTCGAATTGAAGGGTTGAAATTCAGGCAGAGAAAAAGGAACGTATCTATAGACAAAAACTGGCAAAGGAGCTCATGTATACAAAAATAAGAGAAATAGCTTCTTTGAGTTTTGGTGTTTTTGAGTGCATTTTCTCTCTCTTTTCTTCACATTTCTGGCTATAAAAGTGGTTATATGTATGTGCATATATTCTAATTCTCTTGTTTTCATGATCGTTGGGTTGGTGTTGAACCTTCTTTCAGCAGTTCCAGTTCTTAAGGAAATGAGTGAAAAGACAGTTACATGAATCCTTCAGTTCTGCTTTTTGAATTTTTGTTGGGAGACACAGCTCTGGAGAGGCCCATTCAACCTTGCCACCTCTTTATTCTCTCTTTTTAAAATAATTCTGTTGAAAGCGTCTAATACAGGGTGGCCATAAAGGTCGTGTGCAATTTAAAATTGGACATGAACTTCATGACCACTCTGTATGCTTTTAAAATGTTCTTTCCTGGTCAGTGTCAGAAATAGGCATTGCACTCAGAGTCTGGATTGGACAAGCACTTTAATTGAAATCTCCTTTGCATGACTGTGGACTTGTGTGTTTGAATTTTTTTTTAAGACTTAATTTTTTTTAGAGCAGTTTATGTTTCTAGGACTTGTCTTGTTTTAATTAATTTAAAAAAAAAGGAACTAATGTGCTGAAGGCTGATGTGCTGAGATGTGGTGTGTGGATAACCTCTGACTTCAGAGAGATTTTATGAGGATTAAATGGGAGAATGCACACTCCTTTCACTGTGCTGTGGACCTTGTCGCCCAAAGCACAGAGCACAGGACTTTCTGCACGTTAGAATCCTCGCTCAAAGATGGAATTGAATGACACTCTATATTCAATGCTTGCCATTGAAGTCAGAATGAAAAAATATTCATTTCCACAGTAGAAGAATAAATATCTAAGACATTAATTTATTCATTATGCTTCCCCCTGAAGGATATAATCTAGTAATCAATCTTATATATCTTAAATGCTGCACAGACATTTCTGATTCATATGCTCTTAAAGTTAACCTCTGTGATCCTCAGGTAACATTTAAATGGGAAGATCAATGATATCACGAATAATCCTTTCTGCATAATATGGTGAACTAAGTGAAATACCCTGAGTTACTTTTACTTGGAAAAACATAATGTTATACAATTTGACTCAAGGGTATTAACATGTTAGGTCTAGCATTAATTTGTTTTCTTTTAATCATAATTACTACATTTATTTTTCTCAGTAAAATAGAAAAAACACCCCAGTTGCCTCGTGTGAATGGTGTGATCGTAGGGTCTTAATATATAATCTCATTAGGTTTCTGGTTTTCAGCTGGTAAAAGTTTATGACGGCAGTATTTGTTTATCTTGGGGGAATTTTGCCTGTCCATTTAAAAGATTTATTTATAATTTTCCTCAGGTGACTTGTGCCAATATTTGTCCTACATTATCGTAACAACTAAAATTTTTCACTTTGCAATCTTACGCAGTCCCGTCCGTTTTTCCAAAAACATCAATAGAATACCTGGTGCATGTTTTCTCAAAAAACATTTTTTGTTTTAACTTTGAAAACCTATGTCTATACAAAGTCTAGAGATCAACATAATATTTGTTTTATACTTTAAAAAATATTGACTTGAATTTTAATGCTAAGCATTCTCAAGAAGTAGTTTCATTGTGTTATTGTTTTAATGTTTAAGCAAATAAAAAATAGCTATTTGCGACACTAACTATAGCATTTCTGAGAAGACATCTGAGCTTCCTGCTCCCTTTTGTAACACTGCCCCATCCTCTCTATCCACTTGAAACCTGAAATTAAAAGTTAGCTGTCAGCTGGATTTTCCTTAGAATAACAAGAGGAAGAAACAACTTCAATACAGTTGTTTTTGTTTTAATGTGTGCAGAAAATCGGTAATAAAAAACCAACATTTGAATTGCATGCTTTATAGTGGTTTTCTAATTTGGCTTTTGCAACTTTCTTGTTGCTAAGTATTAACCCAATTTAAAGAGAAGGACCCAAAGATTTATAGGAGTGAGGCAAGTCCAAGTTCGACTAGATAACAGAGCCACAGAGTAAACTTGAGAGTTCTGATCATAGCCTTGTTATATAGTTCCATGGCACATTCCACGATGATATGAAACTAGAAAAACAAAGTGGAGTCAGCACTAAATTAATTTAAATTATGAAATATTCAAACTCTTCTCTCTCAGTACATATGCTGAAATTATTGAACTTTCCTGTTTCAGGAGGTATTCTGAGTGTGACAGGGAAAGATAACCTAAATGAGTCCTTCCAGTGGTCATCTCGGCAATAAACGAATTGAAACTGTTGTTTCAACATATGAATCCTTCTTTTTTTATTTATAGCTGCAAACATTTTTTGAGACATTCCTGAGGGCCAGTTCATCTCTTCAGGCTTTTGATAATATGAAGGAAGCAATTAGTAAACTCCTGCTAGCAGCAGAAGTACTCAGTGAAACGTCTACCCTGGGACCAAAGACCATCAATAGGTAAAAACAGATTTTAATTAAAAAGAAAAACCTGTCTTCTAAAAGTTGTGAGTGAAAATATTTTTTAATTATCACAAGTGGGTGATACTTGGAAAATTTTATTTCAGCCAAGGTGATCTTCCAGACACACATGATCTAATTTATAGATCCTAAAAGTTTAGAGCAGGTTACAAATATGACTGTGTCTCAACAGTGACAAGAAATAAAGTGTACGTTTTTAAAGTTAAGTTTTAAGTTGTAGTTTTGGTTGAAACGCAGTTATTTCTATCATCTATGCTTAGTACCGATGATGTGTAATTTTACATAACGAATTTGTGAATAATAAATTTTGTTTTCAAATATCCCACTGATTTCATATGCAGAGAGAGAAACAAATATCTTTATTAAGAAAATTCAGTAACTCCTGCACCCATATCTTAGTTTGCTTGATTATAATGTACTGACCTTGTTCTAAGGAAATATTCAAATTAGTGTGTAAAAACAGAGGGGGCCCTTCAACTTAAACTTCACTATGCCTTTCATGTCAATAAGTAACTAGCACAGAGGACTGGGAGAGTTTTCTTTTTCACGTTTAGGTTTTGATGGAATACCTTTGTTTTCTGGCTTAATGTGTTTGGATTCCTAGGTAATTTTATTTGCTGTAAGGAATATAGCAGGATCTAAATTCAGTAATTAATTCCATGCAATTTTAGGTTACCTATGCCACTGCCCATTTTTATTAGTGGAGACACTGACAGTTAACTATAATAATTATTAATATGATACCAACTAATGGAGTCAATGTAGTAAAGAGAATATAGTTTTATGTTACTTTGTGTTTTTGTTTTAGATGCAGATTATGTTTTCAGCTTTTAACTTTTGACATTGGTTATGGCAGTTTCACGTACCCTGTAGTGCTTCAGGTCAGTATATCAAAGGACTCACCAAGGGCATCAGCTTCCACCTTTTGGGGAAGGGTGTGTGCGTATGTGTGGTTTTTATTCATAGTAACTAATCGAGAAATGCCAGCTTGCGTCAAAGTCACCAAAGGCTTGTGGGTCAGGGAATTAAAAAAAAAAAAAAAAGAATTTTTCTATGATTCAAGCACTGTTTATGAAATAAATGTGGTATAAAGCTAAATATGTGTTAATGGAGAAAATGGAAAATAACATGTAGATAATAGAAAATAGCAGATTGTCTAGTGTGTTCACATGTATTATAAAAAGGTACTTTTTATTTTTTATTTTTTATTTTTTTTATTGTTGGGGATTCATTATGGCTACAAAGAACCAAGTTACATCGATTACATTTGTCAGGTAACATCCCTCTTATAATTGTGTCCTGCCCCCAAAAGGTGTGTCACATGCCGTGATGGTAATTTTTATTTTTTATATCTAAACATTTAATTTAAAATTGGTCTCTATTTTAATTTAAAAAGCCATGGGAATTTTGGAACTTTTGCTTTTTCTAGTGTAATGTACATAGCAGAGTGTTTCTTGTACACAAAGATTCTTTTCCTTCTCTCTCTAATTAAATATTAAATACGCCTCTCTGATCATTTCCTTTGTTGCATTTTTTTTTCTGAATAGCCTTTACTGGCAAAAAGACAAGGAAACAATTGAATAAATTAGTCCATGGAAAGTTGTATCTTGGGATACACCTGAGAAGAAAGGGAGAAGAGTAAAATAAATTATATACAAAAAGACTTCAACTTCATGTAGCATCCACTGCTCTCAAACATTACAGATAACACTAATTTCATCATATGTGCCTAAGACAGTTGGTGGAATAGTTCCAATATGTAGCCATAAAGTTTTGAAACTGTATGAATTGACATATCTTAATAGCCATTTATTTATTATTTTGCACACGTATCTAGTAGTTTGCATGACTTCTTAAATGTCCTGAAAAAATGTTATGTATTATCTTCCATGAACATACATTATTTAACCATAAAAGGTATCAAGAAAAACTAATATGACTTCATTATATGTTAGTCAGTTTATACTGTTCTAAAAGAATTGTGTCTTTCATTGTGTTTTTAAAGAACATTCATTACTCACATTTATAAAACTGTTGACCTCCAAAAAGACCACTAGATGTCAGGTCTGATCTACAATCCAATACTAAATAAATCATGTCTTAGAAGTAATTCCACTTAAAAGTAAATTCAATGAAACTATTTGCTGTGTTTTTATTCTTTCAAAGGTACACGAGCATTTACACTTTCAAGATAACAATAATATGGAGTTTGAGGACCAAAATATAGAAGAATTCCTTCTAAAAGATACTTTCAATTTTCTTTTCTCTAATGAATCATCACTTTCTGTGTTTTCTGAGATATTTCAGAGACTTTTTAGATCAGATGTGTCTAAGGTAAGCACATATTTGTGTACTGACAAGTATTTCTTCAAGTCATTCATTAGAAGTTGCCATTCTTTATTGTTCAGTAAGCACCTTGAAAATTCGTTTGATTAATTGGTATCTGTTAGAGCTCAATTTTTTTCTGACCTGAAGACCAATATTATTTTTACGTCAACTAAGTTTGTGAGTGAGTGATTATGATGAAATTATGGGTTGAAAATGAAGTAAAATAGTTCATAAATTCCTAAAGAATGTTTGTGAATATTATCAATAATATCTATTATAGATTATAGATTACTTTTAAAAGAACATAAATACTCTTTAGAGGCAATTTAGAATAGCAGTGAATGCTTCAAATTGATGCCAGGAGACTTGAATTAAGATGTAATGTTTTTCAACAGTCACAGCTGTTGACGTGTTTGGGTAGATGTGGATGAATAGGGAGTAGTGCTTAAGCATAGAATTGATTAATTTTTTAACTACATGTTGGAGCATCCCCCCAACCTCACCACCAAAGCATCATTGAACTCTTTCATACAGGTTCTCCTTATCAATATATTTTCTTACTTTCAGCCAGCTTTGTGACAGGTTGAAGTTGTTACATATATTTAGCATCAATTAGCTCAGCTGTTTATTTAGAGTTCAAAATTTGATTGATCTATGAAGTGGGAGAAGGCAATTGGGCTGAACATGGTTTGACTTTTTAACAATCATTCACTTTTTTCCCCCTAACATAGAGTGAAAATGATCAAAAGGAACCACATCAATGTCTGTCTTTAGAAGAACTCAACTCAATTATCACTTTCATAAAGGAACTTGGGAGTCTGGGACGATTCCAACTGGTAAAACAAAAGTGATACTTGATTCCTCTTGACTGAGATTACGGATCAGCTGTAGGCTGTCTGCTTAGACTTCACACTAAGATACTTAAGAAACAGAAATCTTTGCTAACTTCTTTCCTCATTTTTGGAGATCTAATAGTAAGACGAGCAAAATCTATATGCTTTGAGAGTTTGCAAACAATACATGACTTAAGGTAAAAGAATACGGGATTAGCATAGCTGGTAGGATTTGAAAATTCTCAGGGGAACAATAGCAACATTTCTCTAAAAACATTTTGCTTTTAGCATTGGAACATGTACATGCAATCAAAATTTATTTCTGCACATTATATACACTTTTTGTTTGTGTAAAATCAAATACATTTGAATATAACAATATTTTAGAAAACGACTTAAATCTTAATTAGTTATAACAACTCTATAGTAAATGTCAAGGAAAATATGTAATTAGAATAACTTTTACCGGTTTTAGCTTTGAAAGAAGGCATTTGTTTTTTTCTAACATGTATTTTCTTGAGTTCTGTTTATTTATTGACTAATATCAAAATGATGATTAATTGCAAATGAATGGGCATGCCCAGTACTTGCTTTCTTTACAATTCTGCTTCTTATATAGGTTATAATGAATTTATTTTTCCACCTAAGTTTTTCTCATAGAAAACATCTTTCCACAATAGCATTTTTTAAAAGTCCATTAGTGTTTATTATTAATCTTATATTTGTGTCAAGCTTTTCAGCTTTAATATAATTGTGTATACATATGCCACTTGTATAAGTTTAGCCAGTTTGCTAAATTAATTAATGACTGGTTGATGTTTGCTTTTATAATTTGACTCCATATTTAAAGGGTTAAAAGATAAACAAGTTTGTTTCCCCAAAGAAAATTTAATTGACACATACTCATTTTAATAAATTTAAATATGGTAGGTATCACATTCGCAGCAGTCTGCCTCATTACTGGAGAAATTTACTCAAAGTGTGGCTTCATTCTTCACCAATTTCAACTTAAAATATCCTGAGTATAGAGAATGTCTCTCAGCATAATTTGAGGAAAAACTAAAGAATTATTTTACAGAAGAAAGGCAAACCCCCAATTCTTTGACTGTCAGGGTAGCAAGAAGATAACCACAGATTTTCGTGTGTGTGTGAGATTAGTATTTCTCAGCCTGACAGAAGATTTTTCTGTAGCTTAAGAGGATTTTTCTTCTTCCCGCTGCCTGATTCACTGCATTATTTAGCTGTTTTCAGGTACCTATAAGAGGAAAGAGAAATCAGTTTCTATTAAAAGAAAAGAAAACTCACCTCATTCGGAAATGTGATCCTTAACAAAATTAGTTCCTTTATAAAAAGTAGCATTTACCTTGACAGCTGCACAGAAAATTAAATTATGGTGCTGAACAATAGGTTTTCAATAAATATCTTATGTTTTAAACATCTGACTAAATATGAACATTTTCTTAGTAATACTTCATTTTAATTTCTTTTTCATAATTTATGCTGATATCCTGTGTTTGAATATTCCTTCTCAGCTCTTCCCGTCCACCACTCCTGGGATTCAATCTCTGATGCATGAATTTTATGACATGGAAAATCCTTTGGGAAAACCTGGTTCAGTCCTGACCCAATACTGGTCTCTTCTAAATGTATTTGAACAGTTTCAGCTCGTGAAGCAAAAGGCACAACTGCGTCCATTGGAACGGTAAGATAGCCACAAATTTGAATTGTGCAATGCAGAAAGTCTCGAGTCTAAAGATTGATTTCAAAAGGCTTTGCTTACATTAAAGAGAGCAGCAAAAAGAATTGTGTCCAAATTTTCATGCTCTGGAAAATGAATGTCTTTAAAGCATTGAAACCATAATGATTCTAGTGGTTCTTCCAGCTCTGTAACAAAAATATATCCAGCAGTTTTTCAAACCAACAAGACTTGACTCCGCTATAAAGTAATACTTAAAATTAAAAGTTTCAGTCTCATTTTATTCCATGACCTATATCCTTGAATTGTGGGAGTATCAGACAGAAAGAATTAGGTGAGATTTGTTTTATGAACCATCAGTCAGACTGGAAAGCTGGTACATTAGGAATATTTATTTGGAGAGTTTTTGAGGTGTTTCTTTTTTCCTAGAAAAACTGGTACAGATTTTTTTTGTATATATGTATATATATATATATATATATATATATATATATATATATATATATATAAACACACACATAGGGTGCCAAAAATGTATACACATTTTTAAAAAAGAAAATGTATTACATCTGTAATAATCTATACTGATCATGTGTGTTCTCTTATATATTATATCTATGTCTCTAGTAATTGCTCAAGTCAAACAGTACTGGAGTACTACAAATGTAATATAGTTTTTTCCTTTCTTAAAATGTGTATACTTTTTTTGCCACCCTCCTTGTGTGTGTGTGTATGTAAGTGTATGTGTATTCTTTGTCACAAATTTTTTATTTTATTTTAAAAGAATTTTATCTTTCTTTTTTTAAAAAAAAAAAAAAGCAAAATCCTCTTCCTATGGAAAATGTTTGTCTGGGATCAAAGTTTCCCATCCTCACCTCCATCCTAATGAGAGGTAGCAGGAGGGAATTTGAGGGAGCTGGGACAAGGGAAACACTAAGTCTCCAGCAGCTGGTGGAAAGGGCCAGCACCTGAGGTTTTGTCTGCTTCTCTTACATGGATGGAATTCAGGGCGTGTTTAACTTTTCCACTGCCAGCACAACAGAGGTAAACCTCGACCTCCCAGGGAGATGAGAGGCTGAATGGCCCTGCCATTCCCCTGTGTCTCTCACCCTCTCTCTCAGGAATAGCCTCCGTTCTGTCTTCTACAGACTTTTACTTCACTCCCTTCTGCTCCGGAGATGATGAAAACAGTTCCATAAGAAACTCTTTATGTAACTTAAATATATTTGAAGAATTCTTAGGACATCTTCCAGGATTAGAACTCAGTGTAACTGCCCTGACTTTACAAAGTTAACCTTGGTTTCTCAGTCCCTGGACATAGTAATCCTGGCAGAAGGTTTTGTTTTGTTTGAAAATTAAGTTTGAAATAATATAGCTCAAAGCCACTTTGCACTTGCTCAAACAATCTCAGACTGTCTCATTCATGATAGGTGAAGAGCAAATGTGATTCTTCAAGGAACCCATTTATATATTGTTTTTAACTTTGAGGACTTTTCCATGAGATACTACAGCTTCGGGAAGTTTGTCCCCAGCAAGGCGTTCTCAAGCCCACGTGGGCTGTGAGGTTAAGCAATCCATTGATCTTAAATTTAGAAGACTAAATTCTCTTCCCCTAGGAAAATTTAGTAATCGTCAGTATTGAGTATAGTTAGAAAGAGTCGGGACATTTTTTGAATTGGATTCAAAAATCCCAACTGTTTAACTTTCATATGAATGTGTAGATTGAGTACATGGGACACTTTTTGTTCCATTTGGAGGGAGGTTATTTGGTGAGACCTCAACTAAAGTGCATAATGTAATGGTACATTTCAAAACTGTTGAGAATAGAATATAAATGTCTTACCACGACAAAGAAGTAAGGTGATGGCTCTGCTAATCAGTTAGATGTAAGCATTCCACATTATATATCAAATCAGTACATTGTACCCCATATATGTATTAATGTATGCAGTTATGATCTAATAAAAAACAAAATCACATGAAAATCCCACCTGAAGGACTGGAGTGTACGCTGTGGCTCAGGGAGGCAGTACACATCAGTACACTTCCTTTCCATGTTTCTGTACCACTCGGAGATCACTTCAGCTTCCATTGTGGGGGTAATGTCATTTTTTTGTCCTTTATGGGAAAAGCAAGACAAGTCTCAAAAATCTAACTTAACACCGAGACAAATAAACTATAGGTGTTTGTCAAAAAGCAATTATTATATTGCTAATTCTCATGTTTAAAATATTTAATTCTAATTTCTGTAAATTTACCAGTGACCAATGTAATTTACCTTTAGTTGTCATTCATGCTGTATTGCAAGGAAGATCATATGATACAGGTTTTGCAGATGTGAAAACTGAAGTGCTGAGATGAATCGTTTGCTTCTGTTGCAAACACCTAACAGCAGAACTGGGACAGGAACCCCGGGCCTTCTCTTCATGGGTCTGTGCCTTTCCTCTAAGACATGCAGACAGGGAGGTCATCACTGCCCTTTTCTTCACAGTGGTCACCTCCACTTCTTTTACATACCTACATTACCTGTGGGGTTCGATGACTTCACCTTTCCTTTTAAATAAAGATCATCTGCTTATGCCAACAAAGTGAGGACAGAGAAAGTCAGAAAAGCGTGAAAGTTGTAGGTGACAGTCATGTCTGTGCCCCGAGGTTCAAAATCTAGCGCTCTCCACAGAATTACTGTGAATCTGAGCAGAACGAGAACCTTGAAATCAATATTTCTGCCCCATGTGCTGATTCGACTTTCCAAGAAATAAAATCGCATGTGTACTTTGCTCTAAGGACTTGCTTTCCATGAAAATCCACCTAGATTTCCTAGATTTGAAACAAATCATTTATTTACAGAATTACACAGAAAAACACGGCAGGATGCTTTAAAATACAAAGCTTCCCATCCCATTAAGATGGGAATTTTTCCAAAATTCAGTTTCCGTACATTTTAGGGTTGTATGTTTTATATGAGTCACCTGGAATAAAGATTTTTTTTTTTTTTTTTAGAGACAGAGTCTCACTTTATCGCCCTTGGTAGAGTGCCTTGGTGTCGCAGCTCATAGCAATGTCCAACTCCTGGGCTTAGGCAATTCTCTTGCGTCAGCCTCCCAAGTAGCTGGGACTACAGGCACCTGCCACAATGCCCAGCTATTTTTTGCTGCAGTTTGGCCAAGGCCAGGTTCAAACCAGCCACCCTTGGTATATGGGCCTGGTGCCCTACACACTGAGCCACAGGTGCCAGCCTGGAATAAAGATTTTTAAAAATAAAACTAAAGATGAAATTATCACATTTTCTAGTATTGACAATGTTTTTAATTCCTTAGCTCTTCTTAATTTCTTATTTGATGTTTATATTTTGAAGAAATTGAATATGCCTTTATTCATCTCTTCTCTATCTTAGTGCCCAGAAAAAATGTGGGACAATAAATATTTATGAAATGTTATTTAACAAGGAAACTTGTATTTCATTCTCATACCCCCCGGTGAGGTCAGGCAAGTATTGTTATTGCCATTTTGTTGGGGTGAAAATGAAGACTTGTATCAGCACAGGGAGGTCATGTCAGGGGTTGACAGGGCACCATGCCTGCTATTCTCCATCATCAGAACCAGACATTCTTCTGTCTGCAAGTTAGATTATTTTAGTCCCAAATTTCAGGATTTAAAGGGTAATCTGGCCAAGCATTTAGTTATATAACAGAAAAAATGAGGTGAACCCACCAGGTTATAACCAATCCTTACCATTCACTACTGTTAATCAGAGTTTAAGGATAGAAGTCTTGGCAAAACATAGGTCATTGTCAATGTATACACTTATATTTCTTCAATTAAATGCATTTTCTTCTCAGGCTGTGCCCAGAGTTGCCAAGGCTTCTTGCTATAGCACTGTGTAACTTTAGCCAGACAGATTCCAATAAGAATGTGGGTTTTTGAATCACTTCTATTGCACCCAGACTATCCAAGATTCTTCAGTTTTGGACTCAAGAGTGACTTTTTTTGCCCTGGTTCTCTTCAAATGTGCTTCTTCTGATTAGAGATGATGAACTTTCCATCCACCTCGTTTGAGGCTGGATTGCCAGTTTTGACAAATGAAATCCAGAAAGTGTTTCTTTGTGTTTGTCAAAATAACTGTGCCCATACAGAAGAAAAGATAGTGTGTTAGATGTAATTTCCATGTGTCTTGTTTGTTTTATTAACACAAAGTTGTTTGGCATTGCATTTGCAGGAATTCTTTCACAGAGGATGAGAACATCGAAAAACCACAAGTGCCATTTGGTGCAACAGAAAATAAAAAAGGTAAAAGGATATAGTCTCACTTATTCCAACATAAAAATAAATATTACTTGGCCAAAAATTTATATGCAAAATGTTCGCTTCAACAGCAACCAAAAATGAAAATTAAAGAAATGTTACTTTCTCTTAAATTTTGAAAGATTTTTCTTCCTAAAGATAGTAAAACTGGGATCCAGCAGTCCCAGTACTGGGTATAGATCCAAAGAATATGGGATCCCTCAGTCCCAGTACTGGGTATAGATCCAAAGAATATGAAATCAGTATGTCAAAGAGCTGTCTGTACTCCCGGTTAACTGCAGCGCTACACACAATGGCCAAGATATCAACCTACGTGCCCATCTGCGTATGGATCCATAAAGCAAATGTAACGTATATCTACACAGTGTGATAGTATTCAGCCACAGAAAGAATGAAATCCTATCATTTTCAATGTAGATAAACCTGGAGAATATTGTGTCAAGTGAAATAATCCAGACACAGACAAATACTGCATGCTCTCACTCAGTGGAAACTAAAAAATAGTTGATCTCATAGAAGTTGGAGAGTTGTTACCGGTAGTGGGTACTAGAGGTTGGGGAAGGTGGGTGACATTTGATGCAATAGAAAATATAAAAGGTAAAAGGATATAAGGGAAGAGGGGATGGTAGAGGTTGGTCATGGTTAGATAGGAGGAATAAATTCTGGTGTTCTGTTACTTATCCTTAAAATGTCCTCTTGTTAAACCTTCCTTAAGAAGAGGATTTTGAACTCACCAGAAGGAAATGGTAAATGTTTGAGGTGATGGATATGCTAATTACTTAGATTTGATCATGAACGATGTATATATGTTTTATGGGTGTATATATGCACCCATAAATATGTAAAGTGATTACGTGTCAATTAAAAATAAAATAAAACTTTTAATAGAAGACAGTAGAGGTGAGGAGAGTGTAGGGGAACGAGTATTCTCATAGTTCTGGAAGTTGCTTAAATTAGAATAACTTTTATTAAGGGTTCATTTAATGACATGTGAGAAAAGCTTTAAAAGGTATTCTTGCAGACAAGAAATTTCACTTCTAGATATTAACTTTAAGGAAATAATTAAGATTGTATGTAGTATACAAATATTTCATTACATTCATTTTAATAAATAAAAATTAGAAACTATTACTATGGCAGTAAAAGTGGACTGAACATGCAAATTAAGTTATAGCCATCCCCCAAAATGCTATCACACCATTCTTATATCATGGAGAAATATTTGTGACATGAAAGATGTTTATGACACCTTGCTAAGCATAGCTATTGGCTGCCAGGACATTAAGCTCAAGGAAAATTAATGGTTATTTTGATTTTCCCTTTTTGATCCATTTTCTCACTTTTTCTCTTCTAAAAAATATCTAAGCTTTTTGTCATAAAATGTTTCTAATTTTAAGAAGGAAAAAATGAAAAGAGGTACCCACCCATATGTCTGTAAATTATTATTATTTTTTTGTGTGTGTGGGGACAGAGTCTCACTTTATCACCCTCAGTAGAGTGCTGTGGCATCACACAGCTCACAGCAACTTCCATCTCCTGGGCTTAGGCAATTCTCTTGCCTCAGCCTCCCGACTAGCTGGGACTATAGGCGACCGCCACAATGCCCGCCTGTTTTTCTGTTTTTTGCAGTTCGGCTGAGGCCGGGTTTGAACCTGCCACCTTCGGTATGTGGGGCCAGTGCCCTACTCGATGAGCCACAGGCGCCGCCCTGTCTGTAAATTTTTTAAAAGATCAAAGTTTTCCTAGAATAGTACAAATCAGATATTAGTCAAATAACAGGATTCTCAGCGTGTGTAGCCCCCTAAAATCTAACATCACCTGGCAAACCTGGAAATTCAGATCTACTAAATTAGAATCTCCAGGGATCAGCCCCGGGGATGGTTCTGAGACAGGCTTGAGCCGAGCATCACTGATCCGACAGAATGGGTCAGTGAAGGAGTACTGAGCAACTGTCCTTCTCGCTCCCTCCATGGTTATCTGTAAATGAATGATTTAAGCACTTGGAGTGTTTTTATTCATTCATTTGTTCATAAATCTTTATTAATAGATGTCCAAATGAATTTAGAAACTTAGAATAAATATTATTGGAACAACTGGGTGGAAACTGTAATTTTCATGATTTGAGATATTATAGTTATAGGATTATATAATAGAACCAGAAGAAACAATATACCATCTTTCAGCAAAAGATGGCAATGGAACATTCATTTTTTCCCATAATGTTTATGAACTACTCATTCTTCTGAACTTTGAATCAAATAATTTGTTTTATCATAGTTTTCAGTTTTACTTAGAAGTGCTTACAGATGTAATAAAGGTTAAGTAATAAAATATGTTTTATTAAATTATCTCATGTTTGCCTACCTATATATATATTTAGCATTTTGATTAACAGCTTTTAATTTAATATTATATTTCTTTTTTTAGCTGCAGTTCCACAAATTCTAAATGAAAATAAAGAAATACATTGCAGTAATGGTAAGTTTAAATTCAAGTGTTTCAGCAGTGTAATTAACAGGTGCAGCCCTGGTTTGAAAAAAATTATCATTTTAACATATTTGGGTATATTTAGGCTGTTAATTTGTTTTAAGCAAATTGTCAGAAGATATTGATTGAATCAATATCTGTCACTTTTTTTTTGAGACATGGTCTCATTATGTCGCCCTCTGTAGAGTGCTGTAGTGTCACAGCTCACAGCAACCTCCAACTCTTGGGCTCAAGCTATTCTCTTGCCTGAGCCTCCCAAGTAGCTGGGACTACAGGTGCCCACCACAATGCCCAGCTATTTGTAATTGTCATTGCTGGTTAGCTGGCCCAGCCGGATTCGAACTAATCAGCCTCAGTGTATGTGGTTGGCCTGTAACCACTGTACTACAGGCGCCAAGCCAGTATATCTGTCACTTTTTGCATAAAAAGAACATTTTTAATTTCCTATCTTTGAACATGAAATGTTAAGCTTGTTCATTTAAGGCCTGAAATTTCCAAACTCACTTTTAGGGGCTCCCAGGGAAAAAATTAGATGATCATCTTTCTACATTGATCTTCAGAGATCTCACCACCCTATTTGATTTTTTTCTCCTATTAGATTGTGGCTATCATAATGGATAGTACTTGAGAAGAATTTTATTTATAACAATTTAGAGTTTTTAAGCCAATTTTCAATTTTCTTAAAACTCATTATTTTTTCCCAAGGCATAATCAGGAAAAATATATAAATTTTAAATGTATATAAACTTTAAATTTAAAAATAAGATTTTTATTCTTGTAAGTATTATTAGTGGCCTTGAAAATACATCATTCTAGAAAGTCTAACTGACTTTTCCAACATCACAAGACTATTAAATTCCTGAGCTGGATCATGAATCTGAATCTCCAAATTCGTTGTTCAAAGTTCTTATTATACTATAAAATACCATGGAAAAAATAACAGTTTTACATAGCACTTTTTTTGACAATGTGTACCTTTTAAAATATGCATGCATATATTTCTTTCTAAAACATGCAGCACATAGATAATTTAGATTTTCACAAATAAAAAAATTAATTCCAGTAAAACAGGGAAGCTGAAAAATGAAATGTATGGACTTAGGTTTAATTTATTATGAATAGAAATCTTCTAAGTTAATAACATCTAATTTATATCTTCTAAATTGCAATTTAATTCATTCATGATGGATAAACATTATTGTTAAAATCCTACTAGACTGAGAAGTTACATGATAATATAGTTTAATAGAATTAACAAAGACACCCAATTAAAGAAAATAGCATTTTTAAAAAAGTGTTACTAATAGGGAAAATAAAGCAGGAATTACTTATGTCTCTCTCTCTCCCTACACGTGACATGCAATGTCCCATCCCCAGAAAGATACATGCTATGCTATTCTTCTGGGAAAGTGTTGCCCTTGAAGGTGTGTGTGGGGAGGGCGGGAGGGGAAGGGATAGTGAGAAAAGTGGAAGCAAAATTAGAACGAATATTTGTTGAGAATCTACTCTGTGCCAGGCCCTGGGCCAGATGCAGCATCCAGAAAGCCACTTCATGGCTGTGGGCTTCTATCTTCTCTTTGGGAAATGAAGGATTGAAGGAGATGAGCTCATTTTTCAGTTCTCAGGTGATGCGCTGTGGACGATACAAGCATGTTAGATCTAAGTCTTCAACTTTGTTCATGTTTTTATGTTGACAAAACTAGTCCTACCTGGACCTTCATAATTAATTTTCCTACTTTTATGGTGAAAGATTGAAAAAATAACTTGATGATGTTTCAGAATAGGTGGGATTATCTTTAAGAGTCTAGGTCATTCTCATGTTTAATATGACTTACGATTATCCCTCAAGAGGGCAATAAATTTCTGTGGTTGAAAGAAATCCATTAAAGGCAACCAGACCTTCACAAGCTTTCCCATATATACTTGCCAAATAGGTTAAGCAGCCTGCTACCACCATACCTCACACTGGTTCTGTAGATATCCGAGATAAGCCGGCCTGAGACAAGTTGAGACTGGGGTGGGAAGGACGCCAAGGAAACCCCAGGTGTTCGTAGCAGCAACACTGGTGATTCAGTTGAAAATGATGTCACAACCAAATCAGCTTTCAAACAGGGGTTTAGGATACAGTGATCAAGCCAGAGGTGGAGAGTTTCAGATGAAACCAGAAATAAGCACTTGCTAAAACGTTGCTTCAGAGAATGATTGCATATTTATTACATCTCATCTAGGGCTGAGTTTTGAGTTTACAACAGGGCAGACCTCACTGAAAATTATGACTATTAAGTGGAAGTATAAACTGCAAGGAAATTAACTCTCAGTGAACCTTTATAAAAAAAAAATATATATATATATATACTATTGGAGAGTTTCTGATGAAACCAAAATAAGCACTTGCTAAAATGTTGCTTCACAGAATGATTGCACATTTATTACATCTCATCTAGAGCTGAGTTTTGAGTTTACAATAGGGCAGACCTCACTGAAAATTGTGACTATTAAGTGAAAGTGTAAACTGCAAGGAAATTAACTCTCAGTGAACCTTTATAAAAAACATATATACTATTCAGTTAAAGTACATCTTTTATGTTTTATTTTGAAAAACGTACTACCACCGTTTTCATACATTTAGCTAATTCTGAGCATGAAAGTATAGTGCCAGTATTTATATTCACTTTGTGTGCCCAGGCAACGGTTCTTTCCAAACACTGTTCATATCCCAACTTCAATTTGTTCCACTTCACGTGGGGTTTTCAGCATCTATTTGAATCAAATCTCACAACGAATAATACCCTATTTTTACTGGGTTTATCTCAGTGCCTGGAATGTAGAAAATGCTGGGGGGAAAAATACCACTTTGATGAAGAAATGAATGTTTTATTAACAAATGGTTGGATTTGAGTTGAAAACTATAGTCCTTTTCAAGAGGAGTTTTGATGAGACAATTTCTACCCTTTTTGTTTCTTTTTTAAGATAAGAAAATTTTAAGAGCTTGTATTGATTATGGAAATTATAGATGCTGTTCACCTACATTGATCAGCCAGATAAAGTCTTGGGTTGACATTTAAGTCAAGTAACAAGTAAAATTAATCAAGCACAGAGTTCACCCAATTCAATGAATTTTAAACAAATTGGCTAATTGTTTTATTAAAAGACTTTTCCCTAAAATGAAATTATATCCATTGTACTATTCTTAATTTATACCTGAATGACTTTTGCTTCCATAGCCTGAAAAACCGTAGAGTATGGGTCAGGAATATAGGTTTTTTTTTTTTTTTAAATTGTTTTAGCGTATGATAAGAGCTATACTGAGACCTAGTCCAAAGAACTAGAATAAAGCATCAATGTGGTTGAAGGTACCCATTGTCATGGATTATTAGTGCACCTCTATGTACGTCCACTACAGAAATATAAAAATTTTGGTCCTATTGAAGCACAATGTTTAGGGCATAATGGGAGATGCATCTGGAGAGCAAGATAAGAAAAGCCTTGTTGAATGCCTTGTCTGCCCTGCTAGGAGCTTGGACTTGACTCTGAAAGTGGTGAGAAACCACCTAAAAATTGAAGGCAAACCATTAGGCAAATTCATTATTATGCTGTGTGAAATTAGAGGAAGAGACAACCGTTAGCAGAATAAACTCCTTTCTCTAAGTTCAATTTTATGGCTTCTTTTTTTTTTTTTGTAGAGACAGAGTCCCACTCTATTGCTCTCAGTAGAGTGCCGTGGCATCACACAGCTCACAGCAACCTCCAACTCCTGGGCTTAGGCAATTCTCTTGCCTCAGTCTCCCAAGTAGCTGGGACTACAGGCACCTACGACAACGCCTGGCTATTTTTCTGTTTTGCATTCGGCCGAGGCAGGGTTTGAACCCGCCACCTTCGGTATATGGGACCGGTGCCCTACTCGATGAGCCACAGGCGCCGCCCAATTTTATGGCTTCTTGTGGTAAATTCTTGGTTATCCATTTTGTTGCTATGTCACTGAAAATTTTATGTAAAGGCAATGCAAGAATACTTTCATTTTACTGCTTTCTATGTTTATCTTAGAATAGAATTTCCTATGTTTATCTTTGTTGAAGTTTTGAAAAGTATTAATGGAACAAAATACTTGTGAATATTTCTTTGAAAAGCATTTTGTTAAGCTTTTGGTTAATTTGTTTATTTTAAACATTAACATTGAGTATAATTTAACAGTGGCTGGTAAAGCTACTTCTAAAGCTGTTTTTCTTTTTTTTTTTTTTTATCAAGATACAGCTGTAGATATTTGGCTACTAAAGAGGAAGATTTTTTAATGCCTTAGAATTAATGTAATAGTCTAAATTCTGTAATATGATTGAACAGAATGTAGTATTTCCTTCTTCCATGTTAGGATATCTTTTCAGGTTGACGTGGCCTGGGCAAGGAGATATTTTATGATTCTCTTAATGTTGTTTTTGTATCAGAGTGTTTGGTATGATACTGGAGTTTGCATTCTTCGCCCCACCCTACCACCAATGGGTTATATCAATCAAATGGCAGCTTAAGCATCTTCTCATTGAGCAATTTTTCTCTTTCATGCTAGTTCCTTTTGCCAATAACCCTACGGAGCCACCACTCCCATTTGTTGTTGGATATAGGCAATAATTTTAATGAAAATATTTTTAATCCATAGGAAAGGCATGTTACTCACCTTCTGTGCCTTTAAACTTTCAAAGGCTGAGCAAAAAATTCCATCTTTATAGTAATACTAGCTAAAGTCAATAGCTGTTATATGAGGCAAATGCTATAAACTTGACAAATCAAAAATCCTCCCAAAGCCACAATTCACCTGTCACTAGGGTGCTGAATGGACAGTCACCAGTGATCACTGCAGTTGTTCAAAGGAATTATAAACACAGAACACCTTAATCATAGGCTTTGCAGATACTTATCCATTTCACACTTGTCTTTTCTTTGTCATTATTTCTGTTTTGTTTTTTTTTAACAGATCAAAACATACCATGTCATATCAAGCAGATCTTCACACATCCACATTTGAAACTAAATCCTGAGTTTAATTCACAGATCAAAGATTATTATGCTGAAGTCCCATTTGATATGGTAACAGTGGCAATCAGAGTGGAGACTTCTAAGTGTCAGTGCAAAGTGCACCTGCTTGAGCAAGCGGGGCCAAGGTATGGGGGTGTTGCGGGGGCGGAGTTGAGACAGTACTTTGGGAAGCAGACATTTGATGCAACCTTTGTAACAGGAAAGACTCTTCTCAAATAATTGAGAGTATTCAGCAAGGACAAATTTTGCTTATTGTTGTCTTCGTGTTTTGAGATGATTGAATAGCTAAAGTTTTTGAAATTCAAAAGTCGATTGTTAAAACAAGTTGGTGACAATTTGTGGACATAATACTACCAACTTTACTAGTCTCTGGGAATTTTTTTTTCTGTTGATTCTTTTGAAATTAACCAATTTTTGTTTGGTTACTTTTGTTTTTAATTTTGAATAGAAAATAAGACCTTATTATATAACAAAGAGGATACTTACAGTGCTATGTTGTAAAGAAGGAAATAAACTTGGCCTTCCTGGGAGGCAGGAGAGTGTAGTAGAAAAAAACAGGAAAATAGAGATAGAACAACCTGGGTTCCAACCCTGATTTTTCTATATGACTTTGAGCAATGTGTTTACCAGTTCTATGTCATAATCTCTATATTTAAACTATCTATGATAGTCCTATCATAGATGCATAGTAAGTGAAATAATATATAATCTGGAAAAGAGATGGTTAATAATTCCTTTTGTTTAATAGAGGACATACCTGGCTCTGTCAGATGACTTTGGATTTGCCAAGTACTATGAAACAGAGGTTTAATTTTTTTTCACATTTTAGGTTTCTTGTGAAATTATTTAGGCTTTACTTGTTTTTATACAAATAGTAGACATTTAATGCATATTCAGGTATGAATAAGCTTAGGCTGAAAAAATTTCCCCTATTTTTCCCTTTCTTTCTCCCTTTCTCTGTCTCTCTCTTCTCTCTTAATCTCTCTCTGCTTTTCTTTCTAGCTTTGCCAACTACCCTCTAGGCTTAGGAATGAACAAAATCTCAATATTTGTGGTCGACGAATCTCCAGCACAGAGCGAGACCCTAATCACTTACAAACTCACCATCTATAGAGAAGACCGGCCAAGTCTGCCCCTGTTTGAGGACTTCACAGCATGTGGTTTTGTGCAGGTAAGTTGATTTTACACTTGCACTTGGGTTGAATTTGGAATAATCAGTTAACCCAGGTGAAAAAAATGCCAAATAGAAATTATTACAAGAAATTGTGTGCTTTTAAATCTAAACCATGGTCATATTTCAAAGGAGCAAGTGTCCCAGCCAGACGTCTACGTACCTCCCTGTGAACGGTTTTCTTTATAGTACGGTGGCTCCTCCCTGCACTCATTGTATTCAGTGGATTTATTGTGGTTAATATTTGAAAAAATGTCTGAGTACTCACACTGAGTTGTAAAATCGGTTTCACATTTCCCCTTTAAATTGTGCTGTTTTTCTTGGATTTGTCCCTGGATACGCTTTTGAAATTTTAAACTAGATTTAGTGGAATTTATTTAATGGAATGAAAAGAAAATTTATGAAACTATTTTGCAGAAGGATCCTGGATAAATGAAACTAAATTGGTTTGGGATAGATGTATCTGTCATTCGTTTTTCATATTGTAATCATTCTGCAAGGCTGTAGTTTCTCTTGTGGGCAACACACACCATTTGGTTGCCTTGTTGATTTTGGAGAAGGGTGAATGTTATACTGAGACTTTGTCTTATTTGGTGGTTCTCTCCTGGTTTTCCATTTTTGAAGGATCATGTTGTAGCTTCCTACCTTCTTTATGTCATATACCCTCATTACAGGTCAATCAAGGGAAGTAGTAATTGGTATTCTTATCACATGTCCACTAACCCACTCACCAAATATACCTGCAAATATGTCATCTTACAGGATATGCTACTGGGAGCTTTACGGCAGAGGGTTAGCAGAAGAGAGGTACTGCCGCGGGCGGGAGGGAGTTGGTGGGTATTACGGATATGATGATTGTTACACATTTAATGGCCAGACACAGTATTCCTCCCAGCCCACTCTGTATTCCCAGGAGCTTAATACCATATACTATTTTATAAGCATAACCATCCTTAAGATTTTTATTTTTCAAGGAAACACATACCTCAATTTATGAATTATCAATAAATCAAAGGGAATTTCACGTTTGTCTAAAGATCGGTTCGAAGCAAGAAAGAAAATTATTCTGAAAGATATTAAGGTATACTTAAAAAATAGAGTATGTTTCCACGGTCAAATAAGTTTATGAAGCGATGAGTTAAACAACTTAGAAACAATTTTTTACTGTAGGACTTCTCTGAACCTCTAATACACGAATTTAAATGATTGCTTTATAGTATTACGAATCTATAGTGTGCTGCAATTCCAAACTTATCTGAGGCTGTTTTAATAGAACAGCTATTAATATTCCTCTTGTGGACTACAGCTGAGAACTGGTTATAGAGAAGGATTTACAACAGGCTCTTCACAATTTTCCACTTTTCCATTTGCTTTGTTTGGTTTGTTAGGTTTCAGTCTTGTTCTGAACTGAAAGACAAAATGTAGAGTACATGAAAAGTGTTTAAAAAATGAAGAAAGACACAAAAGTACTTATGCTTTTGTGTATGTGTGTAGTTTGTGTGTATATAATTATTTCCAAATTAAATGTTCTCATTTTTTTTTAGTTGTTAGAGTAATTTATTGGTGGGAGTGTGAAATGTGTGACACTTTGGAGAGCTCTGGAAGTGTCTGCTAAAGCTATTCTGTGATTAGCCAGCGTGTTCTATGCTTCCTTCTATAGCATTACACCCAAGAACAATGAAGCA
Source organism: Perodicticus potto (assembly GCA_963574655.1). Lineage (NCBI taxonomy): Eukaryota > Metazoa > Chordata > Mammalia > Primates > Lorisidae > Perodicticus > Perodicticus potto. The sequence goes on along the minus strand of CAUYRH010107201.1, from coordinate 3,325 downwards.
TAGGTGTGTCCATCAAGGTCACATCCGAAAAACTCTTCACATCAGTTTCATTCACGGTAGCTGAACTCTAACAGCAATCCAAAAAGACATGAGATAATTTCAAAACTAATGAGATATTTGAAAATAAATAAATTACTGATACACGCAAATAGGAAAGAACCTTCAAAAGCTTATGTTGATAAAAGCAAGCCAGAAAAATAAAGGCATACTATATTTTATTCATATGATGTCTAAGAACAGGCAAAGCTAATCTATAGAAATCAAAATAGTGGTTACGTAGAAAGTGCTGATAACTCTAAGCATGAGGAAACTTTGTGGGCATGTGTTCTATATTTTGATCTGGGCGGTGATCACACATAAAACCAGATGTTGTATGGAGATATAAAAATTTAATTAATTGTGGGCTTAAGATTTTTGCAATGCTGTATATAAATGTTATAATATATAAAATATTCATGTATATTTACATAGACATAAATTATGTATTCTGAATATACATTATGCCTCCACAAAGAGAATAGCATTAGCAAGAAAATATATATTGTTACATAACAATGCTTCCGTGACATGCTTCTCTTCTTTAATATTATGTTGATCAGAAACAAGTTCATTATCATACAATTGACCTCAGAGAATAGAGTGTTAGAAATATGCTAATATAATGTCATGAAAAATATTAAAAAATTCTTGTGGGATGAATCCTACAGATGATTGCAGAAAAGTATGTTAGTCATTTATGAGAATCCGTTCCAGAAGGTCTGAATTTAAAATTTATGTGTGGTCCCACAATCAGTACTGTGTTATATAACATGGAAACACATTTAATAAGCCTGAGTACCTTTTAGAAAGTGTCAAACGGGGGAATAGATAATTGTGGCATCAATAATATGAATTGCTTTAGACACTTTAGGCATGAGTGGCCCCATGAACTGGGAAAAGTCAACAGCAAAAGTAGGATTTCCTCACCATCAACTCCACTTAAAATTCTGATCTAGAGACCTTTCTCTTATTTCTCTTTTATGTTTAGTCTCTTTAGGGTCTTCGGGTATTACTGCAAGCGGATATAATACATGACAAAGGGTATATATAATACATAGTAAGATAATCTTACTATGAGTGAGGGATAAAATTTCTGATCTCCTATCAATTTTGAAGCATTTGAGATTTCCAAACTATATTAATAGCTATGCAGATATACATCATGAGGCTTACAAACTTTGGGGTTTCTGTCAGTAACTGTAGTCCCCTGATTATATTCTTAGGACTAAAGTCTGCCCTATAACTATTGAGGATTAAATGATAGGCTATTCTGTCTGAATTCCCCAAAGCCTATACATAGAAACTTAAAGGGAAATGAATTAAACTTTACTGATATTTTACTGATTAGTTAAGGGGAAAAATTATAATTTCTCCTTATATTTTAAATTAGATTTTGGTCTAATGGACTTCATTATTAAATTTTAAATAAACATTGTCTTAATCCGTTTGCACTGCTATAACAAAATATATAAGGCTGAGTAATTCATGAAGAACAGTTCTGGAGGTTGGGAAGTCCAAAATTTAGGTGCTGGGATTTGGTGTCTGGTGAGGCCTTCTTGATATATCGTCACATGGTGATCAAAAAGGAGAAAAGGAAAAAATTCTTGGGGAAGATTTGAAGAGCAAAAAAGAGTATAAGTTCCCTCTAGCATTTTTATAAGGGACTAAGACATTTAGGCAGAAGCCTCATGATTTAATCATGTTCTAAGACCACCACAGTGGGGACTAAGTTTCAACACTTGAATTTTGGGAGACATTCAGACCATAGTAAACATAAAATAAAAAGCCATCCAACTTCAAACGACCAACGAAGGAAAATCCAATTTAAGGTTAACCAAGCCCCCTAATTTCTCTTTTCCTCATTCTCTTATCTTCTGGGTGTCCACTAATTTTTCTATCTTTTCCAAAAGGCTTACAGGGAAAAGAAAGTAAAGATAAAGCATACCAGTTGGGTGGTGCCTGTGACTCAGTGGGTAGGGTGCCAGCCCCATATACTGAGGGTGGCAGGTTCAAACCTGGCCCCAGCCAGATAAAACAGCAGTGGCAACTGTAACAAAAAATAGCCGGGTGTTGTGGTGGGCACCTGTAGTCCCAGCTACTCGGGAGGCTGAGGCAAGAGAACCACTTAGGCCCAAGAGTTGGAGGTTGCTGTGACCTGTGACACCATAGCACCCTACCAAGGGCAACAGAGTGAGATAAGACTCTGTCTCAAAATAAATAAATAAATTAATAATAATAATAATAATAATAATAATAATAATAATAATAATAATAAAATAAAGCATACCAGTCAATTAAAAAATCAATTCCTGGGCAGCTCCTGTGGCTCAAAGGAGTATGGCACTGGCCCCATATGCTGGAGGTAGCAGGTTCAAACCAGCCCCAGCCAAAAAAAAAAAAAAAAATCAATTCCTTTGAAATTTTGGTAAATAATAAGATAATTTACCTCATTAGTTGAGAGACATATTGTATCATTTACATTATCAAATATTGCTAAGTATCTGCTTGGGCATAATGAACTATAGGGTGTGCATAAAGTCTGTGTGCAGTTTAAAATAGTTGTCTCTTTAACATTTTTTAAAGGAACTTTATGGACACCCTGCTTTTTAGTTTATTTGATACCTATATTCCAATTATTCTTGTCATAATTGGAATTGTTGTATGGTAGCCCCAGAGGCAACTCTTAATTTATTTATTAACAGTGAAAGAGAAAAAACGAATTTACATAACTGATATGAAATAACCAGATTGGGGAAAGGTATCTCAACCTCAGCACTGCTGATATTTGGAGCTGGCTAAGTTTTTGTTCTCGGGGTTATCCTGCGCACTGTGGGATGTTTAACAGCACTCCTGGCCTCTGTGCACCAGGTCATATCACAGATCCCCTTCCCAAGATGTGACAATCAAACATGACTCGCGATATTACCAAATGTTTCCTTGGGGACAAAGTGAACTCTCATTGAGAGCCACTAATTTAGACAAATAAGAGTTTCTGCTTTTCTACTGTCTTGTATGTTTATAAGAAATATGAATAATTTAGAAGTAATCTTTCAGTGTTACATATTGGAGAACCATTCTTATCTTTTTTATTAATAATTTTAACAACTTTTAATAACTTTAATAATTTTTATAGACAATGATGCCATTTTTTTTTTTTTATTGTTGAATCATAGCTGAGTATATTAGTGCAATCAAGGGGTACAATGTGCTGGTTTCATATACAATCTGAAACATTTTCATCAAACTGTTTGACATAGCCATCATGTCATTTTCTTAGTTATTGTAT